>JAHHUM010001599.1:0-158440 GCA_036173005.1 Crenichthys baileyi | reverse complement strand
CTCCCCTTAACCTGGTGGCATTTAAATTGAACCTCCGATAAAAAAGAAAAAAACCTTGGTGTTATTTTTGACCAGGACATGTTTTTAAAATCCCATTTTAAAAACGGGTTTTCCAGGATTTCCTTTTTTCATCTGGGGGACATTCCCAAAATTAAAAAATATCCTATCCAGGTTTGATGCTAAAAAATTTATTTCCATGCATTTTTTATTTCAAGGCGGGGGACTATTGTAATTCTTTTCTTTTCGGGGATGTCCAAAAAGGGCAGTTAAAACCCTTTTGCTGATTCAAAATGCTCCCAGAAAGATTTCTGATAAAAATTAAAAAGAGAGATCATTTTTCCCCTATTTTAGTTTCCCTTCATTGGCTCCTTTTAAAACCCAAATAGAATTTAAAATTCCCCTCCTCACATTAAAGCCCTTAATGATTTACCCTCCATCATACATCGGGAGAGTGTTTGGGCCCCATTGTTCCAAACAGAGCACTTCATTCCAACTGCAGGTTTTCTGGGGGTTTCCCAAAAGTTCTAAAAAGTAGAATGGGGGGGGCAGACCCTTTTAGTTATCGGGCTCCTCTCCTGTGGAACCAGCTCCAGTTTTTTTCCCGGAGGCGGAGACCCTGTCTACTTTTAAGGTGGGGAAAAAAACTTTTTTTTTGATAAAGCTTATATTGGGAGTGGTTTCCCGGTTATCCTGAGCTATTCTGTATTTTAATGCGCTATGGGTTAGGCTGCTGGGGGGGAACTTTAAATGCCCAAAACTTTAACCCTTTTCCCCGCTACTTTCTCACCCCCTACTCTTAAATTTTTGTATTTTTTGTGTTTTTTCGGGTTTTAACTTTGTTCTCCCCCTTTTTCCTTTTCCCTAAAAAGCTAACCTGGCCTGACTTTTTTTCTACCTGTAACCCCTTTCGGAGGGGGGAAATCCTCCCAAGCTTCGGGCGGGCAACAATTTAAATGCCCCCCTCTCCCGATGATCCACATGGCCCTGTCTTTCAGTTTTTAAAACCCTTTTCTCTCTCCTAGCCCCTTTAGCTACTGACGGAGCTTTTATTTGAAACTAACTCTATGTGGGGCTCTCTTCAGACTTCTAACAAAAACTGGCTCAGAGTTTATCCTTCTTTTTTTCTAGGGGAAAACGACTAAAGGAGCTACATCCATTAACATTTACCTTTTCCCTTTCCCATAGAAAGTACTCCTGGATCAGGTTTCCCCTTTGTTCTCTTTGTGTCTCTGCTCTGTTCTCTCTAAACCCCCCGTCGGTCGTGGCAGGATGGCCGCTCACACTGAGCCGGGTTCTGCGGGAAAGGTTTTTTCCCTGTTAAAAAGGGGTTTTTCCCTCTCCACTGGGGCTACATGCATGCTCAGTATGGGGGTTGCTGCAAAGTCAACGCCAAGTGACTGTCCACTGTCTCTACATGCTCATCATGGAGGAGTGAATGCTGCAAGTCACTGGACTGGATGCAATCTGCTGGGTTCCTGGGATAGAAAAATTTTTATCCAAATTTTGAATAAATAACAAAAATCTGACTGCCACTGTTCAATGATTCGGATTAATTGTAATGTATGTACCTGACTTTTGTGAAGTGCCTTGAGACGACATGTGTTGTGAATTGGCGCTATATAAATAAACTGAATTGAATTGAATTGAATCTCATCAAGTTCTCCTGAGGCCTGGTTATACACAATTAATTTGATTCTAGTGTGTTGGAATAAGGAGGCATCTAGACATTTTTAGGACAGTGGCTCTTGAGGACTGGAGGTCGATTACCTTGGGCTTGCTCGTTGACCCACTGATGGCTGTGGGAAACGGATCATTTGAGCATCTGTGGGACATGATGGACAAACAAGTTCAATCCATAGAAGCTCTGCCTCACAACTCTCCAGACTTAAATGACCTGGTGCTATAACATCAGGGGTCCTTTGGAGTTCATTCTTCAAAAGGTCAGAGCTGTTTGGCAGCAAAAGGGGGGGCCAATACACAATAAAACCCGTGAGCATAATGTACTTTATCATTATGTATATGTAAAATTGGTCAAACTCATTTAAATGTTTAGACAGTAAAGAGCTACCACTGTTAAAATCACGTTGTCTTCGCAAGCTAACAGTTTAACTTTAATTCACATTTTCACGCCCTTTTCTTTGTACTTTCTACATTTTATTCAGGAAACATCTTTCTTGCTGTGTTACATTAAAGCTTTGCTTCAAACTGACCTACTCTTGAGCAGTTGCTGTTGCACAAATGATTCATCCACCCAAGTTGAGACAGAAACCTAATTAGAGGCTGTTAGGATGCCAATGCACACGTAGCCCGACACACAAGTACACACACACTGACATGCGTTAACGCCCACAAACAATAAGACTCTGACAGATTTATTTCTGTCCTTTTCTCTCTCTGTTTTTTGTCCTCAGGTGACCTGCTCTGTCAAAACTGCAAAGTGAAAAATAAAGAAAGCAACCTTAACATGTTTATGATTCCTTTTTTAACAATATACAATAATCAGTGAAGCTACTAAAATGAAAGCCATGTAGACGAAAGCTAAAATGCTACCTAAGCAGGAAGCAGATCTGCTGGCACGGCTCTTTGTGTTGGTGAAAGTGTGGTTTTTCTCGCCTGGTGGGTTGAGAATGTTTCCCATCAGATTGCACTTACAAGGAAACACTGGGCAGAAAATACACACATAGCATACATTTTACTCTGGTCTTCAAAAACACCACCCTCAAATCAGTGCAACTCATTTAGGATGTGTAAGCTTTGTTATTTAAAGTGTGATTTTATGCACAGCGAGTCTCTTGTTTCAGATTTGATTGACTTGTAAATTATTTTTTTTAACTAAACCAAGTACGAAACAACAGTACAAAACAAAAGACACAAGTATTTTTTATTCTACTTGACAGCTTACACTTAAAAAAGAAAGATGAATCACTTTCTTTCAGACTTTCTTTCAAACATTCTTTCACTTTAATTTTTCTCCTTTTTGCTGGAATCCGTTGATGTTGATACCAAAAATCCTGAATAATAAATTAATATCATAGACATTTTGCAAAATTATTTGTTATTTCTTGCATACACCTGTCTCTTCATACATTAAACATTCACTAAAATTTAAAGCATATAAAATTTGAAAACTTTAGGGCATCACATGACGCAGCTGTCCTGGATTTGATTTCCCGCCCATGGCCATTTATTGCATGTCTCCCTTTCTCTCTCTGTCCTACTTTCTGTCCAGCTACTAACGAATAAAGGCCACTGGTGCCAAAAAACCATAAAAAATGTATAAAAAAATATTGAAACAAATACGACAGCAAAAAGCTGGAAAAAAAAAAAAAACAATCTATTGCAATGGACAAGATGATGGTAAAACCAGGACAAGTTGCTCCCTACAAAATATCTTTTAAAAGAAAGACAAGAAGTTGTAGATAGTAGATAGAAGTCTCTGAGTCAGCAATGCAATCATTTCTTTCCAGTTTTAGGTCACTGTTATTCTTAAACAAACCAATACTATCACTCTAGAGGAAAACACTGATTAAGTCACAGAAGGAGGATCTGTTCTGAATGATGATATACAAGATAGAACAGTTAGATCCTAAAAAGGGCTGAATGTGGGTCAAACAGTCACCAAAAGTCATCAGAAAAAAAGAAAAAGCTGAGAAAAAAGTTCCCTATATTGCTATACTAGCCCTCCTACCCTCCATGATACACCACTGTGATAAACGTTGTTGTTATTCAGCCTTAGCAGGCACCGCTCTTTGTAACTAGGCACACAATCTGCCTGTGTTTGGCCTGTGAGAACCAAGTTAACCATGATATCAGCTAAATAATATCAATAATATCAGCTAAATAAACTACATTATGTTCTTTTCAGGAAACCATAAATTGCAGGATCTCATTTAGATCTTACTTCCTGTGCACAACTATACAACCAGGAATAACCTGGGAAAAAAACTGAAAGTTAAATTTAAAAACTCCACAACTCCTATAAATGTTTGATGAGTTTACTGATTATACTAAGAAACTTGTATGGAAGGGTTGATTAATGCAATATAATTTCTATTTCAATATATTGACTGATTTCTCTTTAATAAAGCTACTATCAAGGTTTCCTGGCTTCCCATGAATGTTGGCATACTGAAAACGTGTGCTGCTCAGGTATAAAAATAAGGAACTGAGGGGGATTTTGTGAAACATCAACTTCTTACTTACCTTTTAAGTAAGTGTGGCTCTGTTAATACACTCCCATTCTCAATAGTGCGTGTTTGTAGGGATCAAGAATGTGGGTATTCACAGTGTTCTGCTGCGTCAGGACAGAGTATGTTAGACAAGTTTAAAAGCGAGTCAATAAAAATGTGTTTCTAAATTAATTTTAGGGCGTGGTGGTGGCACAGTGGTAAAGGACGTGACCCATGTACAGATGCTACAGTCCTTGACGCATCACATCACCCTATCACGGGTTCAAATCCTGGCCCTTTGACCTTTGCTGCATCTCTTCCCCTTTCTCTCCACCCCATTTCTTGTCAGTCCACTTACAAAATAAAGTCATTAGTGCCACAAAAAACAACTAAATGAATTGTAAAAATATCTAATGTAGGAGAGGGCCTTTTGAGCAAAGGCAGTCTATTCCACAGTTTTGGAGCAGTTACTACAAAAACCTGGTCTCTTCTATGTCTCAACCTGGATCTGGGAACAAGAAGTTATTGTTCAACAGACCTTAGTGATCCAGCTGGAGTATGTATAGTTAAAAGATCACTAAGATAACAGGGTGCCAGTCAATTTAAAAATGTAAATATGAACAATAAAATCTTAAAATCAATTCTAAATCTCACAGGTACCCAGTGAAGTAAAGCCAGTGTGTAAGTAATGTGTGGCCTTGCTTGTGTGTGCCAGTTAAAAGTCAAGCTGAAGCATTTTGGACCAACAGTGGTCAGCCAGTTTGTGAGACTCCAAAGCCAACACAGAGACTATTGCAATAGTCCAGGTGGAATGAAATGAAGGCACATGTGACATTTTCAAGGGCATCAAAAGACAGAAACAGCTTCACCTTTGATATCATTCTTAATTGAAAAAAGCTAGCTCTCGGGACAGCATTCTGTTAGAGGTTCAGAAATATAAGACCTCTGTTTGGTCTTCTTTTTATTAGAGGATTTAGTGCCGTCAATGCCTTGACTTCATCTAAACACTGAAAAAGTATTTCAAAGGAGTACTCGCATCACTGTTTACTCCAGCCAATATCTAATTCTATTCCAGATATAAGGATCATCTGACCATCTGGGAATTAAATTTTAAAGCTCTATGAGAGCCCCCCAAGTGTTCAGATGATTATTAGCTGAATTAAGCACAAATTAGGTCAAGCTGTCAGTTTCACTTTCAGTTTCGAGCACCCTGCCAGAGGAGAGGGAATCTTCCTCAGTTGCATTGATTGTACGCACACATGCAGTTTACATGGAGTGTGAGAGCTGTGATGCTCATGCCATAGAAATTGTCAAAAACATTCCAAAAGAATCGGTGGCATCTGACTTAGCTGGTGATGCAGATGTTTATACTACAGTGGTAAATGCGAATGAAGATGTTACAGGAGTAATATTTATCTAAGGCATCCTTTGCCATTGAAATACCAGGTAATTATTGATTACCACTGATACCATTAATTTGCTAATATATCTTGATTGTATCTATTAATCTAACGAAACTCAAATGCCGGGATTGCCTTTTTACATGTTGTTGTATTCCAATGACAATTAAATAGCTACCTTGTGGTGACCTGTTCAATCCAATTCAATTCAATTCAATTCAATTCAATTCAATTCAATTCAATTCAATTCAGTTTTATTTATATAGCGCAATTCACAACACATGTCGTCTCAAGGCACTTCACAAAGTCAGTTCAATCGAATCATACAGATTTCAAATCAGGTACAGACATTCTAATTAATCCTAATTATGAAACAGTGCAGTTTACACATCAAGTCTTTGTAAAAATGTCTACTGTATATGTACTGTATTTCATGCCTGATGTCTGAATAAGCTAAAGGGAACTAGAAGCATCCAAAATGACATCTGAGCAGACATCTACTTTACTCAAAAGTTTCATCACTCAGGTAGGGTGTGATTCAATAAAAACACATTTTTGTTAAAACTTGAATTAGCAAGACTGCTCTGAATGGGGTTCGAAACATTATAAAATGTTTTTATTTGTTTAACTAAGCTGTGGGATTGGATACAAACTGCTGTTGAATCCTATCATGAAGAAAGTGGTGAGTATAGGCTGTCCTTGAGTGAGCATGTGCTTCCAACAAGGAACTTGAAGGTTCATGTTAAAACTCTGTTTGCAATTCAAATCTTCATGCTGCCCATTCCAGGTTTTGTTGTCTTTGTATATTTTTCCATTGTTTGTTGGTTCTTTGAACCTGTTTCTGGTTTAGTCTTGGCCTTACTGTGCTCAAGAACTTTTGTAAGGCTCGATCTTTACATATCTTTACTTTTGTCTTTGCCTTATTGATGAGATAATGCATACAAAAGGAGACCCGACCAAAAACTCACACCAAAAAAGTGCAGAGTAAATAGTGCAGACACAAGACATAGACATACTTTTCAGTAGGCTGACATTTCTGTATTAAAACTCTTTATACAGCACCACTGTGCAGCTCCTGAAGTAAAGGTGGCTGCATGAATTTAATCTACGAGACATTAGTCTCACTCTTTTAGTACAGTTACTGTATATAGGTTAGATACTTCCATATCATTTCTCAGGTTCCACTGGTGTTCTTCCTGTTGTTCCTGGAGTATGGTTTTTCGGTAAAACCACCTGTTTAAGTTTGTGATTAGGAATTTATTTTCACTAGTGCCACATTTCTTAGATTTGGCATTTGGGAAAACAATGTAGAACCGGTTTATTCCAAATAAGTTCCTTACTGCTGAATCAAAACCTATTACTACCCCTGTGATGCTTTGTGACAGTTTGGAAATCCTGGACCATTAGCCACATTCGAATCACACACCGTCTCTGAAAACTCAGCCTTAATTCTGATTCATCTGTAGAAGTTAAGCAGTAAACTGAGTTTCACTGCTTATCTTGTCTAGACACAGTAGACAGTTACCACACCAAATGTTGGCTGTATTGTAACCTATTTTTTAACCCTGAACCAGACTACTTGTAATCTCATTTGTTGAAACTAGAACTGAAACACTTCAGGGGCTCCAGACATTGTGTCCTGACCTTTAGGTCGACATTTCTCTACTGGGTTTTCCTTTTTAATTGTACTTCAGCTGCTGCAATTTGAAAATGTTCAGAACACTATTAGACGGCAGCCTCAGGACAAGTATTTTCTATTTTGGAGCTCATATTTTTTCCTCCTCTGCCTGTAAAACAATGTCCCCAAAGAATCCACAGGCATATTTCCTTTTTAACCCTTTTGGATATATGTTACAACCAACAACATTCTGAGCCCGTATTGACAAAGATTCTCAAAGCTCCTATCTTGGCCTAAAAATTCTTGGCAAAGGCTCCTAGTTTAAGAGATATTCAGTTCGCTGCTGAGAGCGACTCTGACCTAAGGGACGAAATCAATTTTTTTTTTAGTGAGGAGGTGTGGTTCACCCCGTTGCCAGGTGTGACGCTGTCTTCTAAGAGCAGTGATTGGTTGTTAATAAATGCATTTCTAGTAATCAAAGGAGAAAAAATACCTGATGATAGAATTTAACTGGATTCAGAAATGTGTAAATCATGATGATAAACTTAGCAAAATGAAATTTTCACACAGCATCAAAATGTTTGAATGTAGCTTTTTTACATGCTCATCATTATTTTGATTTTCCTCGCCATGCTGGTCGTTCTCGTACTGCATCTATTTCATATTAATTAATTTGATATTAATATTAAAACTTATTAGCATTTTACTGTGATCTGCTTCCTGTTTAATGAGGTTTAGTTTGGTAAAATGACCAAAACAAAACGAAGAAAAAAAGGTGGAGAAAACCAAACTAAACAGAGGAGCAGAGCCTGCTGGTGGAGGAGAAGAGAGGAATGTTAATGGTAGATTTGGTCCTGGGATCACGGTGGGAACCAACAGACATTCCCAGCAGATCAATGCGTCGTTCCCTCTGCTTTCAGCACCAGCCTGGACGGTGAGCAGCTCTGGTATCTGCTGCATTCAGAAGCTGGGGAGGAGATAGCAGCACCAGAGAACTTCTCCACAGACGGGGAGTGTTGTGTGTTTTTCACATTTTTTCTAAATAGATTTTTTTAAAGTATTTTACAGTCTGTAAATATTTATATAATTCTATTCTATATTGTTCGTAATTTTGTTCACTTTTTTATTCATAGTTATTTATAATTTTATTCTGTTATTTATTTATGCTTCCTAATATTGCCTTACTAGAGGTTGACTTTTAACTTGTCCTGCCGCTGAAGCTATTTAATTTCCCCCTAGGGGGATGATAAAGTTAATCTTCTCCTTATATTAATAATTGTATGATTGTTATTGAAGTTTATGTGCTCATTTACTCGACTGTTTGGCAGGTGGATCCTTGCGCGGTCGAGCTGGCAGCGTTTTATTAATTCACTGTTGTTCATTGTATGAGAATATCTCTCCTTTCTCTTTGTCTTTCCACCATCTTCAGTTAAGGCCGCCATCCTAAGGGTTGAGATGCTTCATCCAACCTAAAGTAATAAAAGTTTTGTCTTTGCTTTTATTTTTGATTTTATGTACGATGTCGGAATTCCAAAACACTTAAAAACTGAGACAATATTTGTTAAACAGTGGTATCATTGATGGTGTTTGGGCTGCCCTCAGGTAAATACTAATATATATTACCTGTGATTTAAAGCTACTAAACATTAATAGCCTAGGACAGAATAAGCAAAGTGAAAATTAAGTAATCAACTGCTGCCTGTTTACTTTGGCTCATATTTTTTTGACAACTTTGGAGTGCCCTATAAGCACTAAATTTTAATTCCCTGATTAATCAGTTGATCCTTATTTTAAAAAAAAAAGGTGGTGACTTTACAGAAATGTTATATACCCAGTCATAGCACATCAGGACACTGTGAATGATCTCTCCACAATGAGAGCACATCAAAGTGACACACATACTTCAAAGTCGTCAAAGGATTTGATTTTCCACAAAAAACTCCTTCATTTCCTCAGGTTTAGATCCAACAGTAGCCTTTTTCACAACACCCTTTCGTCTTCAACCCACGAAGGTGAGCTGCCTTACTGAGCTCATTCTGATCATTCATGAATCACAAGAGGAGACAGTGTTATCCAGGACAGCTGTGAACTTACAATAGATATAGCTGGACGTCAGGAGTTGTCGTACAGCACCACCACGCATAAAATCTATGTCGTCAGCCTCCCCATACCATTCTTTTCAAAACATTAATGGCGGACAAATTTAATGTAGCAGTCATGTTTTCAGCTGAGGAAATGCTCCAAATTGTATTTGTACATTTCACCTCCTTACTCCTCTCATCAAAAAGGATTTCTGAGTGTTGTTCATGCTTGTAAATCCTGCAGCAGCCTGGTTGAAAAAACCATGCGTCATCACTAGATCAGTCCTTCGACCCGCACAGCTGGCTTGCCCCAATTCAAGTCAGACGATGAAGGCCTGGGACTACGTTGCTTGGAGAGTCAAGGGCGTTTGTTAGGCAGTATAACTCCAACCCCCCGTTCGGCCCTCTCAAAAACACATGGAAATGGCAAAAAGGCACCCTAATACCTCCTTGAAGTATTTTGTGAAAGGAACTAGTGTGACAGTAGCTTAAGTTTTATATGCAAACCAGTCATAATAGATTTTCTGGCTGGTTCTAAAAAGAACCCTTCAATGTTCCACTTGGAAGTCTTCCGTCTTGGCACCGAACGATTATTTTTAATCACACTTCAAACTTTCAAATTTCAAGTTTTTAATAAAACTGAAATGCAGAATGATGTTGCCTCATTTACTCATGCAGAGCAAATTGATCCAATTGTTTGACAATAACAAAAATGTGAACTTCAACATTAATAAAATATCAAATAGGCAGAGGATTCTTTCCCATCTTTCTGCTGTTTACTCAGTCTTGCTTGCATCAAGCAGAACTCTCAGTTGTTGCCTTCAGATGAGTCCAACATTACCTGCAGATTGTCTATAAATACTGTTGAGTGGAAATATCACCAGTGGGTGAACAGAGTTATGTAGGGTGCAGGACCCTTTTGTCGATTTAAGTTGTATGTTGATTGATACTAAGGCAGAGCACCTCATGCCTTTCCATGTGAATGTGCACATTTCAGGTAATCAGAATGATTGACATCGTTTGTCATCATACTGACTCTGTGGAAAACCAAACTGGTTCTTTAGTACGTTGTCATAAAAATCGGTAAAACCAGCTCAAGCAACATTAAGAGGCACTATTTCTGACAGTTTAAATGTTTCTCACTGAGCTAAGCTTGGCTTCTTCTTCCAGAGGAAATTACCATACAAAATGTACCTAGGTGCTTGAAAAGGCTGACACCTTTCTGCTGAATCTACACAAACTTTAAGTCTTATCCCTCTTGCTTAATTATGCTGATGTATTTTATATTAAAGCCTCTTCACAGCATTTAAATAATTTTGATACAGTCTGACAAGGAGCACTGAGAATCATGACAAACCTTTAAAAGTTTTGCTCGGCATAATTTGTCGCATTCTAGCGATGGATGGCGAGCTTTGTTGCTGTTGGTATTATCTAATTTATAAAGCTACTCTTGGCCTTTTCCTTTATTTCTAACATCCTACATTCCTTAAAGGGTGCAGAAGATAACCACAATGGCCTACAAAATCTGATCCTAATGATGGAGTATTCAAATATGTTACTTTTTAACTGTTTGTCCAGACACCACAGTTCTTAAACTGTTGTACATCTACCAGCTTTGCCTTCAGGGTGCTCAGAAGAAATGATGGCCTTCATTTTTTTGCAAGTTAAAAATAATCAGCGTTGATGCAGAACTAATGAGTACTAACTGCTCAAAGACGAATGATACAAGCAGAGTGATGTTTGCTTCATCAGAGAGGGTGGTTTTGAGAGCTCCCAGTATAAACTGAACTGGACCATAGTTAACCAGGGCTGGCAGCTCCTTTGCTCCATTTATCTGGGATTGAGATAAAACAAAACCTAACCCGGTTCCAGTTTGTTTTTATTGTGGCCCAGGCCCAGTGAGCCAGGTAGCGACTATTGTCAAGACTTGGCAACACAAGCTAATAAAAACATATTCCTCTGTGTTTTATGCAGATGTTGCAAATACTGCAGCAACATCTCCACAGAAGGAGTTTGTCTAACAATTTGCAGGTGTGTGTGAAGCCAAAAATGATCAAAAGTACAAGCATTTTTCACTACAGACATCAGAATTAGTATGTTTTATATGCAGAGCAGCCATATTGGGTTTTGAGGTCGTGACTGGTGAAAAAAGTACAATTTGGTGACTCAGAATTTCTTCTGAACAAAAACTAAATCAGATCTGATTTTAGTTACAGAAGGGACTTTGTAAAACAACCACTGACAGCAGAGGCCAAATGTTTCTGATGGAGATACTTTCATCTTCAGCCAGAAAATGAAAAACAAAAATAAAATCTTGTTGAAACAGGAGGTAAAAGAAAAAAACAAATGGGAACATTTTACATTTAATAACCAAAGACATTTTCTAGACCCTTGTAAAAAATGTTTACAATTCAACTTTGTCAATGAAAATCAAGTCAGATTTACTCAATTAAAACTCGACTAAAACTTAAAAGACATTTTAACCAGACAAAACTATTTTTTTGGTAAAAGACAAAGCAAGTTAAATCATTATGGCAAAAACAAATTTTAAATGCATCAGCTTTTTCTTTTTCACACATTGAAACCAGACGTTTAATTTTCCATTATTTCACATCTAAAAATGTGATTCACAACCAAACATCTACGTTTAAGCCCAAAATTATTCATACCTTGTCAAATTTGGATTTAAAATGGTTTTCATTCAACCAGGAAATTTGCTTCTGATGTGAGACAGGGGCCTCTCAGGAGATAATAAAACAGGGTAAAAGTAGGATTAATTTTAGGAAAAATAGTTGATCTGTTTTTAGATACATTTTATTTTAAAATGTCATGTTGAGAATGATTTGTACCCCTTTCAATAATCAGTGGAGAACATTAAGATGAACACATCATTTGGTATTACAGCAGTCAAACCCCTCTCATGATTGCTGAGAAACCCTTTGCATGTTTACACTGGTATTTTGATTAAATATATTTGGCTCCAAGTCTTACCCTAATCCTTAGCTCCCTCCATGGGTTCTCTATTTTTCACTCCAAAACATCAGCGAGCAATTGAACAGTCAGACGCAACATGTTAAAGTAAAAACTGACTTTAAACCTCAATCTGCCAAGGGTGTGAATAATTATGAGCTTATCTGTATGTTGCATCAGATTAGACTGACATGTCCTAATGTGATATGTTCCAGAGTACAAAGAGATACTGTGTTTTAATTAATTTAGCAACCTTAAAAATTAAGACACATAGATCTTGTTTAAAAGGTCCTTGCACTTTCCTGTAATCAGCTCATGTGCTAGATGTTGTCTCCCTACGCTTACGCTTACGCTTTTTTTCTGGTTTATTGTCAAACCTGTTCACCTTCATACCAGAAACTGCCTTATCATGCACACACACAGATGTAGCGGATATAGTTGTCCACATTTCCTGCTTGGAAACATGCCTTTTTTAAGTTTACAGTGAGAAGGACAAAGTTTGATTTGTGTGCTCTCTGGTAAATGTTCACATCAGGAGGGCTAACTGAAACCTGAAGTTATTGTGTTCTTTAAAAAGCTAGTGAATTCAGTAAGTGCATTAGATGCTTGGTCTAACTGACCCAAACCAAGACTGTGTCCTTCAGCTTTTGCTGCTATATCTGACAATTTTAGACAGAAAAAAAAAATAAAAATTTTAAACGTTCAATGCTCTGGTTTGGAGTTCTCGATTTTATCTCTGCATTAATAAAAATGTCGTTTTTAGATTCCCTTTTATTTATATATATATTTTTAGAAATTTTATTTGGTAGGGAGAGATACAATAAACATAGATCATTATATGCAAAATAATCTGATGCCTGTATCATAGTGCTTATAGCCATAGCTAATTCGCAGCACCTGTCCCTTGAAGGGCACAGTTAAAATAAATAAAGAGTAAAAACAATTACAATAAATGCAATCAGAAATGTCCAGAAACCAGTTAGTACTAATAAATTCATTGTAATAAAATTAACACATCCACTCAAGATCAAACAAATGTGCGCCTCATTTATACAGTTATGCATTTCATATGACATGGCCACACTGCTGCTGCTGTGTGAGCCAGGATTTTGCATGTTTTTTGAAAGTGGACAGGTTAGTCAAAGTCTTAATATTAACAGGAAGACCATTCCACAGGTTGGTTCCTTTCACAGAAAATAATTTTTTTGCAAAAGATGTTTTACAAAATGGATCTTTACAGTTTCCACATGTAGCAGCTGTCGTTGACCTGGAGGTGTCCAGTCTGTTAACAATTTACAAAGTGGCTCAGGTGCAAGTCTAATCAAACATTTAAAAATCAACTTTATATAGGTAAGATTAACAAAATTCACAAAATTTAAGAATTTGTATTTACTTAAGATGTGACAGTGATGAAATCGAATGGGCTTTTTATCAAAAATTTTTAAAGTCCTATTATAAAGCCTTTCGATAGGCTTTAAGGTAGTTTGACTGGTCCGAGACCAAACAGCAGTGCAGTACGACTCTTGACTTTGACTTTGCTGCACTGTGCGAGTTTTTGTAACAATCAGAGGAAGAATTTAACATCTACGGACCTGTTGTCACAAAGTTTTGACTTCCTTTTTAATGCATTGTGGCATCGTATTTGAGAGATCCCACATAACCAGTATCACCATGAATAAGCAGTGGCAGCATCTTAAGGTACAGTTGCTTTATTTATATTTTTTATTTCTTCCAGACATCATCCTTGAGTAAAAATCTTGGGGGGAATCATCGCTAAGCTTAAATACAGTCACTGGCCATTTTATTAGGCACACGTTTCAATTGCTTATTAACACAAATAGCGAATCAGAAGATGACTCAGCAACTCAGTGCATTTAGTTGTGAAAACAACTTGTTGAAGTTTAAACATAGCATCAGAATGAGGAAGAAAGAAAATTTAGGTTACATGGTTGTTGGTGCCAGACGGGCTTATTTCCGAAAGGACTGATCTCCTCGGATTTTCTTGCACAGCCATCTCTCTGGTTTACACAGAACGGTCTAAAAGAGAAAACGTCCAGTGAGCAGCAGCTGTGTGGATGAAAAGCCCTGCTGATGTCAGAGGTTAAAGGAGAAAGGGTGAATTGGTTTGAGATGATAGAAAGCCAACAGAAGTTCAAATAACCAGTAGTTAAACAAATGTATGTAGAATACTGGCTCTGAACACACAACATGTTAAAGCTTGAAGTAGCTAGGCTACAGCAGCAGAGCACCACACTCTTGTCAGCTTGTCAGCCGGTGGTTGTGACACAGCCTGCCGGAGTATTGTTGCTGTCCATGTCCATCCCTTTATAACCACAGTATACCCATCTTCAGATGGCTACTTCCAGCAGAATAATGCACCATGCCACAAAGCTTGGCTCATCTTAAACTTGGTTGGTCTCTTTAACATGGAAGTTCACTTTTCTCCAGTGTCCCCACAGTCACCAAAACCTAATCCAGCAGAGCACCTTTGGGACGTAGAGGAACAGGAGATTCGCATCATGAATGTTCAGCCGACAAATCTGCAACAACAGTGAGATCCTGTCATGTCAACATAGACCAAAATCTCAGAGGAATCGTTCTGATGCTTTGCTGAATCTATGCCACAGAGAATTAAGGCAGTTCTTAAAGCAAAGGTGCTCCAACCTGGTACTAGCCCGTGTACCTAATAAAGTGGCCTGTGAGTTTATATTTTGTCACCACGTGACAGTGGTTGAAAATATGCTTAAATACCACCAATTTGTAACTTCAGCACTACATCTTACCACAGCGTTTCAAATAATAGTTGCTTTTTTAACATGTGCATTTATCTGACAGTTGTGGTAAAATGTCAGAATAGTAAGGACAGGACAATCAGGAAAATTCCCAAAGGAAATAAGATTAAATTACTTGGGGGCAAAGATAAATATACATGCAAGGGGATGAGAATGCATTTAAAAAAGGATAAGGTCATTGTTTTTTATGCTGCTTGTACTCAGACAAAAACAAAATGCTCCAACCTTGGAAGGTCACTGAATGTGCGTCAGAAGTGATGATAAGCATGTAATTTATTAGATTTAGGTTAGTGCTTTTTATGTCAAAATGACCAGTAGCTGCGCTGTTTTAGTTATAATATCTTTTACCAATTTCCAGCTTTCAAAGTTACCTCTTTGTTACAGATAGCCATTATTGCAATAGTTTGCAAAAATCTCAAAAGTACTTAACAACTGACTACATTAAAGGCTTCTTCTGGTAAATTATGAAAATTGTATTTGTTACCTCTAATTAAATACTGATGAATTATAAATAATCCCATCTTTTCCCTTAAAACTGTTCTCACTCTTAACTCCAAGTACATTTTCTTCTGAGTGATGAGATTGATTGGACGGTAGATTCAGCTTCTATTTGTTCTAAAACAATCAAACTGAATCATTGTTTTCAAAGTGGATTAACTGGATAACGCTCAGGTGATCAGACGGAAGAAGAGAGGGTGGAGCTGGAGGAGGAAGCAGGGGAAGGAGGAGGAGGAGAGTCTGAGTATAAATTACTGCTGCTTCGCTTCAGCCGAGTTCAGACATTCACTGAAGTTTCCCTCTCACCCAGTTGCATTTCCTGCTGACAAAAAGCAACAACATGTTCGGCCGGTGAGTAAACACCTTAAGTTAATGTGCTCATAAATCTGTTTTTTCCTATTATCTGCCAGATTGTATGTCAGGTTTCAGTTTTTATAATAGCTAAAGGAATTAAACCATTTTCACTTCACAAGTTTGACCTGCAACTTTATAAAAGTGAACGTTTGGGCTTCATAGCTCTGCTCAAAGTGTATAGGTTATCAGTTTACACCCTTTTCCTGTTAAAACGTTTCTGGCCCAAAAGCTTCTGTGATTTATTTTTGTTGTTTTTGACAATATTTGCTTGAAATTAATGTGTTACAGTTAAAAAAAAAGTGATTCATTTATGCGGTATTTTGTACTCAGGCGGAGTTTAGAAAAGTTGCCCTTAGCTCTTTTTCTTTAATCAAATGAACTTTGCATCTTTTTTGAACAATGTTGCTTTTTATTTACCATATTATTTTGGGTCTGTTCGCTCTGAATTTAACCCCTTAAAAAGCACTACAATGCTTCCAGACTGAAGCACTCAACATCCGATTCCCATCATGAAGCTAAAAGTATTTCCATTTCTTTGAACATCGCTGCTGGTTTTCTATTGCAGCTTGTAGCTCTCTATAGGTTGGGAAAGAAGAGACGCTTTGTGAGTTTTTTCCTCCTGTTCTGTAACGAAACACAAAGAAAGCCATTTAACCCTTCAGGTTGGGGAATAGTTTCCCCCACTGACCACACCTGAGATTTATCAGCTGCCATTCTTCCATCTATTTTGCTTAATATCTATTAGTTACTCTCCTTTTTTTATGTTTATTTCTTTAAAAAGTTCTATAAATCTTTTACAAAAATCAACATTTTTTATTATGTTTTTTTATTTTGATGCAGTCAAATACAAATGAACACAGACTAAAAATATGTCCCCGCTCTCTTGCTGTCAATTTGATTGCAAAAGGACACAGCATTCAAACAAGCTGCAGTCAAATCAGTCTGATTGCTTTGCATTGGAGACGTCCTGAGGTGTTATTTTTGTGTTTTTTAGATGTGTTGTGCTCCTGCTCTGCGCCCTCGCTGCTGTTTCTTTTGCTGCTCCGCTCCAAAGTAAGCCGTGACGTCATCAACAGCACCCAGTATTGTTCATTGTTGTATTTATGCCGTAATCTGGCAAATTAGTGCAACTATTGTGAAATAATACATTGTAATGCATGGACAGAACCTCTATAATTTCTTTCAGAAATGTGAAATATTTTACACTGGTTTTATTTAATAATATTTGATTTTAAACAAATTTTGGAGTTATATTAATCAAAATCACATTCCGTTTGCTTCATATGTTTTATGATTTACATCTACGAGTCTTAATTTATTAACTTTTTAGAAAACCCTGGTAAATCCTTTAAATGTGTCTTGCATAGCAGCAGAAGCAACACATTTAGAAAAATCTTTAAATTAAGTCTTTAAATTGAGGACATTTATTTGTCTAAAAAACATATTTATTTCATTATTAGTCTCAAGTCATAGCATCCAGTTAAAGTCCAAGAAGAATTTAGCAAACTTCACATATTTACTTTTGTGATGGTAAGAAAGACATGTTTTCCCTTGCATCCCTACAAAACTACTTTTTGGCCTGTAGAGGGCGACTTGTTGTCTTATGACAACTTGGGGACCACAGGATCTTAGCTGCAGTTCGGCAAGAGTCAGCTTTGGAGATTAGGGATTTTGAGGTTTGCCTTCTTCCTTATTGTTACAACAAAAACATGGTTGCTCTTCTGGCCTATTTTGTCACGGTTCCAGTTTTATTTTTTTATATTGCTCTGATAAAACAGGTTTAACCCAACAGATAGTTTCCTGATTTGTTAAGATCAACACACATTTGCCTCACTTCTCTGTGCTCTTCTCTTTCCTATTTTGAAGAGTCACTAACAGAAACAGCTCCTGTTTCACATTAGATGCGCATCCCAGGGAAACGGAAAGCCATGGATAACTATTTAAAAGTACCTCTCTGATCAGCTTAACAAAGTGAAGTAAAAATGACAAAAATGATTCAGTTGTATTTCGTTGAAATTAATTATACTGGGGGTCAGAAATCGGGTACAAGACATTTGGGTAAAATTAATCATTTTGTAAAATCTAATTTTGTTCCCACTGAATAACTGTACTAAACTTAAAGTTTGGATTTTTCTAAATTTCTATTGTAATATTATACTGCTGCCACAAAAGATTGATTTATTTTTTCTTTTACACGTTTACCTTAGAGTTCTAAGAAGTGTGAAGGACACTGTAAGTTTTGATAATTATTATGTGATTGAGAACTTTTACAATTTTTTTTTTCTGTCCTACAGCGAGCTCTCCGAAATATGGTAAATATCTGCCTTCATCATTTAAATCACTTTTTGTGTTTAGATCATTCACAGGAGGCAGCCAATCACAACAGAAGTGGAAAGTATTGAGTAGTTAGTGCCCCCTATAGGCTATGGTGGTCACTACAGTTCTGAACACCATCAGAATTCTGCTCATAGATAAATCTTGTTCCCTTTTCCTTCTGTTATAGAGAGAAGAGAAGCTCTGGTGGCCTACCTGAATGGTAACAGCAAAATAATCTGTCATAAATAATCCTCACTTACTAAAACCAGTGGAGGGTTTTTAATCATCTTGTATTTGTGTGTGTGTGTGTGTGTGTGTGTGTGTGTGTGTGTGTGTGTGTGTGTGTTTTTGGTTTGTTTTTTTAATAGAGAAAAAGACAGCTGAACCTATGACCTCACAGCCAGGTAACAACACAGTCACAGCTCTTACGTAATGAACACAAAGAGAGCAGAAACTGCAAACGCCTTGAGCACACAGTACACCAGGTGCATTCAAAGACACATGGTTGTCCTGTTCCTTGTGTTTGCATGCAACCTAACCTGAATGCCAAATGATATCTCAGTGTTTACAAACCCCTATACTGTATTTACCTGATTCTATAACTGCCTGTATACCTGTTTCCATAGTGAATTGTTATTTAGAGATGTACTGATTTACCTGATATGTTGTATTTTGAACTCAGACTCGGATGAGAAAACTAAGTTTCCAGCTCAGTATGATTTATTGGGTAATATATCACTGAGACATCAAAATATAATAATGTATGCAAGGTTTAATGATAAATGGATTTTTGTGTCTTTAAGTTAAGTCAGATGAAGCTAAAACAGATGCTTCTGTGACTGAAGGTAGTATAAATATTTCATATATCTTTATTTTTTGTGTTTTTAATCTTTTTTTTTTCAGCTGTGTACGTTTTCTTTGGCATTACCAAAACTAAAACTACTCTCTCTCTATTTAAAGATGATGAGATTTACAACTTTCAGTTTTCTTTTTTCACATTTCCAGCAAACCACACTTTTTAAATTTATTTTAATGCAACATTAATGTACACAAAACCTCAACATGAGATAGTGTAAGTGTGACAATTTCACTGTGCACAGATAAAATGTGTAAAGCAGAAATGTAAAGATTAACATGAAGCAGAAGTCCGACCACTATTACTGCTACTAATACAGTAATTAACCTTTATGCATATGTTATATAGACATAATCTCACAAATTGGGCTGAAGATGTAAAAGCATTGGCAGACGTATCACAGAACCAGCGTCTCCTTTTGAACGGTTATGGAAGTTTTTGGTCATTTCGATTGTATGAAGCAGAGAAAGACATAAGCAAAGCCAAAATGTATTTTGTTCTAATTATGAAGTAAACATGTTTATTGCATAGATTATTATGTCTTTAATGCAAGGGGGCTTTTTTTATTTTAACAATTGGTACTGTATCTCTTATAGTTTGTTTCAAAACTGTATTACCTTTTTTTAGAAGGGTGGGGTGGCAGTATACTAATATTTAGGACATCTCTGCCTGTTTTGATGGGGGTGTTAAATGATCTTTATAACCAAAAACACTGAACTCTTTCTCATACACTGTGGTATACCTATAAACCAGAAGCTGAACTGTTAAACTATTTTGGCAGGTATCTTGCATGCAAAGGAAATGTAATTTCCCTTTTAAACTCTTTAGTTAATATTTAATATAAATTCAGAGCAATGGTTTATCCATGACTTTATTTTTATTCAGTACGTGTGCATTCATTTTTATCTTTATTTTTCTTTAAGTTAGGTCAGAGGAACCTGATGCAGGTCCTTCAAAGACTGACAACAGTCAAGGTGATTGGGGGATGATTTCTGCTCCATGCCATTACTATTAATTTTGTTATTTTTTTAAACGGTCACTCCAAGTGAATCTCCAAAGAATTTGGTTATTGTTGATGTAATGTATTTCAGTAACTAAACAAAAAAAAAAGCTATGGTATAATAGATTTTTAAAACACAAAGTGATGTACTTAAGCTTTTTCTTTGCAGCTAATAAAACCCAAAGTTTAGCTTCTCAGAAAATTTGAATATATATTACATCAGACCAATAAAATACTCTAACATAGAAATGTCAGCCTGCTGAAAAGTTTGTTCATATATTCTGCAGCGTTGTATTTAGTACTTGTTCGAGGCTCTATTTGCATTGATTTACTAAATCAGTGCAGAATGTCATTAAGTCAGCCTGTGGTTCTGCTGAGGTGTTCAGGAAGTCAAGGTTGCTTTAATGATGGACTTCAGCTCGTCTGCATTACTGGCTCGGATGTCTCTCGTGTTTCTCCATAGGTTCTCTATACAGTTTGGGTCAGATGTGTTTGCTGGTCAATCAAGCACAGTGGTAGCTTGGTCATTAAAGACAATATTGGTACCTTTGGCATTAAGGGCAGATGCCAAGTCCTGCTGGAAAGTGAAATCAGCATCTCCATAAATTTTGTCAGGAAGGAAGCAAAAAATGTCCTAGTAGATGGTTGCATTGACCTTGGGTTTGTAGAAACACAGTGGACCAACACCAGCAGATTACATGGCCCCCCACATCATTACTGACTAGAAATGTCTCACTGCCTCTCAAGTTATGTGGATTTTATCCCCCTTTGGTCTTCCTCAAGGCTCTGGGACCTTGATTTGTAAATTTAAAACACCCTTAAACTCTTGAATGACTTTTGTTTACAATTCTCCCAAACTGCTGATACCCCTGTTGCTTGTGCATCTTTTTTGCCGAAGGTTTTCTTACACAAAACTGCCCTAGAACATGCCCTAGAAAATACAGCTTACTTTAAATGGCTTCTTCCATCTCTGTGCTTCCTTTGAGTAATACCTTGCTCATAGTAAAAAAAAATGCCATCCTTATAGTTTTGTTACAACCGTAACAACTTCCACAGTGTTGTGAGCTGTCACAAGCAGCTGGTAGTACTTATCTAAGGTTCTTCATGGAAGATAAATTCTCATTTTTTTTCCAGTTTTTGCCAGATAAAACTATAAATCGGCTGATTACTGGACATCATTCCTATGAACTGAGCTTTTCTCTAACCTGTCCTCTGCTTCTTTTTCCCATGTAGATTCAAAAAGTGATGAGTCTGAAGAGGAGCTTGATGCCGCACTTGGTAGTAAATCAATGTTATTAACAACTGAATTATTTCACGTTCCTCACATATGAGCAAAGCAACAGTAAAGAAATATACACACACTTGATTACGGCTGCTTGGTTATAGCCCCCGACATCATTAGTACTAATATTCCTACTACTACAACCAAAGCATGTTACCACTACACCTCTTACTATCGACAGAAACGATTACAAGCATCAACAAATAAAGATATTTGTTTTTTTCAGTTCTTTTCAGTCTTGCTCTCTCTTGATGCTTGAATGAACTGCAGACATATCTCAACATACCCCAGAAAATACAGCTTACTTTAAATGGCTTCTTCCATCTCCGTGCTTCCTTTGAGTAATACCTTGCTCATAGTAAAAAAAAATGCCATCCTTATAGTTTTGTTACAACCGTAACAACTTCCACAGTGTTGTGAGCTATCACAAGCAGCTGGTAGTACTTATCTAAGGTTCTTCATGGAAGATAAATTCTCATTTTTTTTCAGTTTTTGCCAGATAAAACTATAAATCAGTTGATTACTGGACATCATTCCTATGAACTGAGCTTTTCTCTAACCTGTCCTCTGCTTTTTTTTCCCTTGTAGATTCAAATAGTGATGGGTTTGAAGAGGAGCTTGATGCCGCACTTGGTGGTAAATCAATGTTATTAACAACTGAATTATTTCACGTTCCTCACATATGAGCAAAGCAACAGTAAAGAAATATACACACACTTGATTACGGCTGCTTGATTATAGCCCCCGACATCATTAGTATTAAAATTCCTACTACTACAACCAAAGCATGTTACCACTACACCTCTTACTATACACAGAAACGATTACAAGCATCAGCAAATAAAGATGTTTGTTTTTTTCAGTGGCCTCATTTAATTCAAAAGGTGCGTGTGTGTGTGTGTGTGTGTGTGTGTGTGTGTGTGTGTGTGTGTGTGTGTATGATGAGAAAAGGAAATAGTTTTAAAACTCTGTACGCAAAATGCATTGCAGAATTCATATAGTTGGTAGGGTTTTTTAAAATCCTCTTTTGCAAAAGCCAGTTTCTGCTTGTGTTGTCACATTTCTCTGAATATTTACCTAATTTTGTATTTAGCAATTTGTATAAATTCCTGCATTATTGTTTCCACATTCAGTGACCTAATAGTTTTTGTCTCTGAAAAATGTCAGGTCAGTTTTTTTAAGTGTAAAGGAAATGTTTTCTTTTTAAAATTTTAAAGCACAATTCCTTTTCATATATTTGCTTTTGTATTTTAGAACAACATGGCTTGATTACAACATTTATCTCTTTTGTCTTCCAGTTGAGACGGAAGGAAGTGATGCAAATTCTTCTGTGACTGAAGGTAGTAAAGGTGTCATTAATCTCTTAATGAATGCAAATCAATTAAATTTTTCACCTAACAAAACATGAGGATTTTTTTTTAAATAAACATCCTGAGGAAAACATTAATCATCCTTTTTCAGTTAACTGCAAACAAAAATTGACCTAATTAAGACAAATTAATCAGTGTAAATCTGCAGGTCTGATATAATGTGGCTTATTAACTATAACCTCAGTTGTAGAACTTTCCAAGTTTAAGTCTTGAAAAGAACAAGAGTGTTGTTGATTTCTTACCAACCCTGACCTCAAAATCCAAAATGGCTGCCTTGCACATAAAATTTAGCAATAACTACAGTTAACAAACAAGTTTATTTAAGTCTCATTAAATCTTTCAAACATACAATACAACCTCTGTTTATCGGCGAATGCTAAGAAATATTCTATTAGCTTGTGTTGCTAATAGTAGTTAGCCTACCACTATTGTATGTAATTGCAAGTTGGTAGAGCAACCAAACATTGTACTCAAGAGGAGCAATACTTCAATTTTTACTCAAGTTTTCATTAAACATGACTCAAGTAAAGGTAAGAGTATTTGGTAAAATAAATAAAAAATAAACTACCCAATTATTGAGTAACTGTTTGATCATAACATCTTTTTTCATCTTTTTTGTAAAAATTGTATAATCAGACGGACAAATATAAATTTATTTATAAATTCTGGTATTTCAAAGAATAAAACAAAATGAGCAAAACATTATTAAGGAATCAATGTCCCCTGACTGGTGCCCTATCCAGGGTGCACCCCGCACACACCTCGGTGACCACTGGGTGTATAGATGACATCATGAGGAAAGACATTTGTAGAAATGTCAAAGTAACATCTCAACACATTAGCCAGGACGTTGAAGCTCAAGCACTAATGCATAATGACCCAAAACATACATCAATTTGTTACCAAGTGGCTAAAGGACACAAAAGTAAATGTCTTGGAGTGGCTGTGTGGATGAGCAAGGCACCCTACAACCCTGACTGTTGTGTCTAAAGGAATGGGCCAAGACTCCAGCAAACTATTGTGAGAAGGTTGTAGAAGGGTCCACAAAGTGTTTTTAGCCAAGCCATACAGTTTAAAAGACAATTCCACCAAAGTGTGTGTAAATGTCTAATTATAGAGAAAGTTTAAAACAAATCCCATGCTGATAAATGGAATGGTAAATGGACTGAACTTATATAGCGCTTTTCCAGTCATACAGACCGCTCAAAGCGCTTTACACTGAAGCCACATTCACCCATTCGCACTCACTAACGCTCACACATTTATACACCGATACGCAGATCGGTAGGCAACTTGAGGTTAAGTGCCTTGCCCAGGGGCACATCGACATATGGCAGGAGGAAGCTGGAATCGAACCCACAACCTTCTGATTGCAAGACGACTACTCTTCCTACTAAGCCACAGTCGCCTACTTCTACTTCTGATTATTCTAGTATTTAGCAAACAGAAATCTTTCCCACTGTTTTTTAAACCTGGAAATGGAATGTGGTTCAGTTGTGCTTCATGTGATTCCCAGATGAAAGTTGAAATCAGAGGTCAGGACTCGCTGAGAATCCAGTAGAGCAGCTGTGGAGAAAGCTTAAAAAGGCTTCGCTCTGACGCTCCTCGTTTCATATTCAGGCCACTTCTGAGAAGACTAAGCTGATTAAACTTCAGAGAAAAAGGTGTGCCCATTAAAAACAGAGGCACACCACAACAACTTTTCGTTAAAAAGCAGGTTTCAGTTCATGAACATAATTTTACTCATTTGTCATTTTATTTGTATTTTATTTACATGTTTCATTTTTTATTTCTATAAATTGCTTGAAACTTTCCCAAATTATCAATAAACATTTTAATAGGTGATCTATACCTGTAAGCTAGTCTTGTACTTGTATATTAAATCACTGCACATACAGCATTCCATCAACTGTTATTATTAATATTACTGCCTCTGCAATCCCATGTCATAAAGCAATTTAAATAAAATGTGATTTGATTTCACAGACGATCACACCGACTGTGACAGTAAAAGTGAGCATAACCAAGTTTACCTGAATCTATGTTTACCTGTGGGCCCATTCTTTGTTTTACTGTACGTTCATTTTATCTTCCTGTGAGTTTAACTGTGTTCTTGTACGTTTGTGTTTCAGAATCAGCTGAAACTGAGGAACCCGTAAAGAGTCAGTCCAAAGTTCTCCCTTCATTTTCAGTACTGAATGCTGTTATACTGCTACAATGTTTAACGCTGTATTCTTGCTCTGCTAGCTGCTTCAGATGAAGATGGTGAGCAGACAGACAAGTCTAAAGGTAAGAATGTAATGTTTAATATATGTATCTGTTCAAATGGTGTTTCACTGTCTGTTCAGAAACAAGTGGTTTTACTATGAGAAACGCAATAGAAACAAAAATATGGACAACATTTTGATACCAACGTGATTATTTCTACTTCTGACCTTGTTTCTTTCTTTTTCAAGATGTTTTTGATGAAATCGACAGCAAAGTGTCTGACGACAAACCTGAAGGTCAGATTAAACTTTTATTTATTTCATCCTTAAACTTTAATGTTGTCTTTGTGGTAAATCTTAGTTTTACACATTTTCATTATGGCTGCATGGTAGAGAAGTGGTTCAAATGGTTGCACCAAGAAGCCCCCTGGTTGAATCACAGCCTGGGCCCTTTCTGCATGACGTTTGCATGTTCTCCACATTCATGCTTGAGTTGTCTCTGGGTACTCCAGTCTCCTCCCACAGTCCAAACATGTAACTGTTAGGGTAATTGGTCCAGGGTATACTCCTCTGGCTCAGTTACCCCTGAAGACGGGCACCGGACCCCCACAAGCCTGCAAGGATAAGGAGGTAGAGAAGATGGATGGATGGACATTTTACATATGTTTCTCTTCTTTTCAAGGTGTTTCTGATGACAACTCAGAGGATGTCTCTAAAGGTCAGATTTTGTTTCATTGAAACTGCTTGATGTTGTTCCTACTTATTTTAAATCAGTTTTTTATTTTTTTTCTATCAGCTCTAATGGAAGAGTTTGACAGTGACATGTCGGAGGACAAATCCGAATGTAAGATTATGATCATACATATTTCTTTAAAACTTTTTTTATGTTTTAGTTTTATTATTGTGTTTTTTTATACATTTTAAATCCATTTTTTCTTTTAGCTGTTTCTGAAGAAACCAAGACCAAGATTTCAGAGGACAAAGCTGAAGGTAAGATTGTTTGAATTCAGTTAATTTATATTTATTCAATTCACAATAAATGTAATTTCAATGCAGAAGACAAATAAATCCAATTTATATTCCAGGAATATATCATCGGATCATTTTAATATCATAGGAATGTCATCAGTCATATGGACAGATTAAGTTACATTAAAATGCATACATTCTAATTTAATCCTGGTTATAACCATAATGCCAGCTGGCAAAAACATATTTATTTAAGGGAACCCTGCTGAATGCATCAAGTCATTGACTTTGCAGTTTTCCCTCTTCCTGAGCAAGCAGGTGGCGACAGTGGAGAGTAATACTCCTCTTACAGGAAGAAACCTCCATTAAAACCAGGCTCAGATCAACTGGGACAGAAACACAGAAGCACTGGTCTAGGAGTACTTTCTATATTAGAAAAACAAACAGCAGTTGAGAGCAGCGGTAGCTATTGAATTTTGTGTCATCAATGGAAAGAGTACATCAGTCACCACTGTGGTCGTCTGCAATTAACTTTGGGAGCCTCATCTTATTCCATTGATACTGTTCCATATTGTGTTGGTTTTAAACTTGTATATTAAATCTTTTTTATTATTTTTTTAGCTGATTTTGAAGAAGACAACATTAAATTGTCAGCGGACAACTCTGAAGGTCAGATAAAGAATCCATTTATTCCACTGATGTTGGTTTAGGTAGTTATAGTTTAGGTTAATATCTTTTTTCATAGTGTAATTAATGTTTGTTTTTTGTTTCAGCGGTTTCTGATCACAGCAATGATGAAGTGTCAGAGGAGAACTTTGAAGGTCAGGTTAAGGATTACTGATGCTGTTTTTAATGTGTAACTGAATAGGCCCGCTGCACAAAACAATTAATAAAATGAAAATATATATATTGCAATAACACTACATTTTAGAAAACTACGTTTGATTTGAGGACATTTATCAGTTAAACTGACAATACATTATCAGTAGTCTTACAAATAAGTTTTTCAATATCCCAATATATATACTTTTTAATTTCCTGATGCAGCCCTTCTAACAAGCTCTTACAGTGTGACGGGGCCCACAGCATTACACGTCCGCCACCATATTTAAATGTGTTGCGGCAACATAAAAGACAGTTTGCAATAGTCTGTTTGCCACAATAGATCACTTGTTTTTTCGATTTTGAGTAGTTGGTAGAAGTCCCTGTGTTACGTTATATTTATTCCCCAGGGAACCAGGAAATCATAGATTAGTACGTTCCTAGAAACTCTGATTACCTTAAAAATTATAAATTTAAATAAACAAGCATTTAGTTTTGCTTGTTTATTTATTTTGTGTGAATTATTGGGGTAACTAATTAACAGTAAAACCAGTGCTTTTGTAAGAAATGAATTCCTTGACAATATGAATGTTTAAACTACTAATTGGATTTATCAGAACATTGCAGTGTGAGATGAGGCTACTATTATAGAGGGATTTATTTTAGGGTTTTTTACCATAGGGGGCAATAATTGTGAAGAACTGTGTATATACATTTGTACGAGCCACATAAACTAATTAGATTAATCCTAGGTTTTTAATATAATATTGAGTACTTATGTTTCACACTAATTGTACTAATGCTTATTGCGTTTGCTTTATGATTCCAAATGATGCCCTCAAAAGCAACACAAAGCCAGAAATGTGCTCCATCATAAAGTAAAAATGTTAACACATTTGAATTAATTCCACAGGTGACAGCTTTGAAGAAACTGAAGGTAACCAATTTTTTTAAGTTTAACATTCCTTTCTTTTATTAACTTATTCAAAGAAAATTGCCCATGCATAGTAGAAGATGCCATCAGAACCATTAAACTGGTGTTTTGTTTCTGCAGACTTAAGTGAGGTTTTGCCTCCGGAAGCTGATTCTGGTAGCGGTAAAACACTCATTATTCTGTTTAATCAAAAGGAACTATTACCTCTTGTTTCCTGCAAATATTCTGCTCTACAGGCACTTTGTTGGTTATCTAACTATATTAGAAATCCAAAAGAAAGTAAATTACTAATTTGCTCTGTCTAATACTGTCCGACATGTTTGTCTTCACAGAAGATCCATCTGAAGGTAAACTTTCTTCCTCCTTCTCTTGCATGCCATCATTTCAGGAACCATCTAATCTAAATGAGATGAGAGATTCGATAATCAGCACTAGTTCATTTGTGTTTTATTTGAAATTAGTGGATTAAATCTAGAAATTTTTACTTTTAAGGTATGAATGTCTAAATGAGGAAATGTCACATAAAAAAAAGAGATTGAAATCAGAGCTAGGCCCTTAAGCTCTGATTACTGTACCATATTCAGCCGTGCTGTTATCTGCTGAAAGTCTTGCTCTCTCTTGATGCTTGAATGAACTGCAGACATATCTCAACATACCCCAGAAAATAAAGCTTATTTTTCCCATGTAGATTCAAATAGTGATGAGTCTGAAGAGGAGCTTGGAGCCGCACTTGGTAGTAAATCAATGTTAATAACAACTGAATTATTTCACGTTCCTCACATATGAGCAAAGCAACAGTAAAGAAATATACACACACTTGATTACGGCTGCTTGATTATAGCCCCCGACATCATTAGTATTAAAATTCCTACTACTACAACCAAAGCATGTTACCACTACACCTCTTACTATCGACAGAAACGATTACAAGCATCAGCAAATAAAGATGTTTGTTTTTTTCAGTTCTTTTCAGTCTTGCTCTCTCTTGATGCTTGAATGAACTGCAGACATATCTCAACATACCCTAGAAAATACAGCTTACTTTAAATGGCTTCTTCCATCTTTGTGCTTCCTTTGAGTAATACCTTGCTCATAGTAAAAAAAAATGCCATCCTTATAGTTTTGTTACAACCGTAACAACTTCCACAGTGTTGTGAGCTATCACAAGCAGCTGGTAGTACTTATCTAAGGTTCTTCATGGAAGATAAATTCTCATTTTTTTCCAGTTTTTGCCAGATAAAACTATAAATCAGTTAATTACTGGACATCATTCCTATGAACTGAGCTTTTCTCTAACCTGTCCTCTGCTTTTTTTTCCCATGTAGATTCAAAAAGTGATGAGTCTGAAGAGGAGCTTGATGCTGCACTTGGTGGTAAATCAATGTTAATAACAACTGAATTATTTCACTTTCCTCACATATGAGCAAAGCAACAGTAACGAAATATACACACACTTGATTACGGCTGCTTGATTATAGCCCCCGACATCATTAGTATTAAAATTCCTACTACTACAACCAAAGCATGTTACCACTACACCTCTTACTATCGACAGAAACGATTACAAGCATCAGCAAATAAAGATGTTTGTTTTTTTCAGTTCTTTTCAGTCTTGCTCTCTCTTGATGCTTGAATGAACTGCAGACATATCTCAACATACCCTAGAAAATACAGCTTACTTTAAATGGCTTCTTCCATCTTTGTGCTTCCTTTGAGTAATACCTTGCTCATAGTAAAAAAAATGCCATTCTTATAGTTTTGTTACAACCGTAACAACTTCCACAGTGTTGTGAGCTATCACAAGCAGCTGGTAGTACTTATCTAAGGTTCTTCATGGAAGATAAATTCTCATTTTTTTCCAGTTTTTGCCAGATAAAACTATAAATCAGTTGATTACTGGACATCATTCCTATGAACTGAGCTTTTCTCTAACCTGCCCTCTGCTTTTTTTTCCCTTGTAGATTCAAATAGTGATGGGTTTGAAGAGGAGCTTGATGCCGCACTTGGTGGTAAATCAATGTTATTAAAAACTGGATTAATTTTCATTTTTCCTCACATATGAGCAAACCCAACCATTAAAGAAAATATACACACACTGATTACGGCTGCTTGATTATAGCCCCCCGACATCATTAAAAAGTACTAATATTCCCCTACCTAAAACCCAAAAAGCATGTTACCACTACACCTCTTCTATCGACAAAAACGATTAAACAGCCTTTAAAACAAATGAAGATGTTTTTTTTTTTCAGTTGGGCCACATTTAATTCAAAATTGTGTGGTGTGTGGGTTGGGTTTTGTGTGGGTTCCTGTCCTTGGCATCACAGTGAGAACCATTTTTTCCCGATTTCACCATCAAATTGAGGACCGTTGGGTTTCCCAAAGTGGGGGGACATTTTTGCTTGTCCTCACGACCCCCTTTTTTTGGCCGGTTAGGTGTAGGACTAAGGTGTGAATTTTGAGTTTTAAAATTTTAGGGTTAAAAGGGTTAGGCATGCATTGGTTAATGGTTAAGGTTTAGGGTTATTTTGTCAGGGATAGGGCATAGAAAGGGGGGTGGTTGAAAATGACTGAAAAAAATCATGGGAAGTCAATGGGAGTCAAAAAACTTTGGGGTCCTCACTACATATACAGGGGTTTGGAAAAATTAACTGAAACCCCCTGTCATTTTAGTTGGGGAGGTTTTCATGGCTAAATTTGGACAACCTGGTACCCAGTTTTCATTGATGGCACATTGCCCCAGTAAGAGCAGAGTGTGAAAGGTTTAATTAGCCGGGGAAAGGGAGCACAATTTTTCCCAAAAATATTGAAATGCACACAACATTATGGGTGACATACCAGAGTTCAAAAGGGGACAAAATTTTTTGGTGCACATCCTGCTGGCGCAATCTGTGACACCAAAAAGACACCAAGTCTTTGTGTTGTATCAAGAGCCCCCGGTATCCAGGGTAATGTCAGCATACCCCCCAAAAAGGGGACGAACCACATCCAAGGTTTGAACTGTGGACGCAAGAGGAAGCGGTCTGAAAGGGGGATGTTTGGGGATGCTAACCCGGATTTTTCCCCAAAAAAAAATAAAACCACGGCTGCCCAAAACACGACAGAATTAAATGTGGCCCCTCAACTCTCCTGTTTCCCCACCAGAACTGTCCGTCGGGAGCTCCACAGGGTCCCAAAAAATACGGCCGGGCTGCTATAGCCAACCTTTGGTCACTCATGCAATGCCAAACGTCGGCTTCAATGGTGCAAAAACGCAAATTTTGGGGCTGTGGAACGAAACATGTATTTTCTCTGATGAGTCCACCTTTACTGTTTTCCCCACATCCGGGAGAGTTACGTTGGAAAAGCCCCAAAGAAGCGTACCCCCCAGACTGTTGCATGCCCAGAGTGAAGCTGGGGGGGGATCAGTGATGGTTTGGGCTGCCCATATCATGGCATTCCTTTGGCCCAATACTTGTGCTAGATGGGCGCGGTCACTGCCAAAGGACTACCGAACCATTTTGAGGACCATGTGCATCCAATGGTTCAAACATTGTATCCCTGAAGGCGGGGCCCGTGTATCAGGATGACAATGCACCAATACGCACAGCAAGACTGGTGAAAGATTGGTTTGATGAACATAAAGTGAAGTTGAACATCTCCCATGGCCTGCACAGTCACCAGATCTAAATATTATTGGGGCCACTTTGGGGTGTTTTGGAGGAGCGAGTCAGGAAACGTTTTCCTCCACCAGTATCACGTAGTGACCTGGCCACTATCCTGCAAGAAGAAGGGCTAAAAATCCCTCTGACCACTTGTGCAGGACTTGTATATGTCATTCCCAAGACGAATTGACGCTGTACTGGCCGCAAAAGGAGGCCCTACACCATACTAATAAATTATTGTGGTCTAAAACCAGGTGTTTCAGTTTCATTGTCCAACCCCTGTAGCAAAGCAAGAGTGTGTGTGTGTGTGTGTGTGTGTGTGTGTGTGTGTTTCTAATAACAAACCTCTGATTGCTCCAACTTTTACTTCCTCACCTGTTTGTTTCTGTTAATTACACTTCATTTGTAACGAAGTTCCTGTTTTCTGTCCCCTTATGTCGGGTCGTTTGTTGTCATCTATCTGGGGCACCCACTTGAGTTGAACCCCCTATAGGTGCAAATCAGATAAGCAGTTGGATTTGCCTATTCTTAATGTAAATTAGAAAAACTGGCTGTTAACAACATATTTATCTCTTCCCTTTTTTGTGTTTAAAAATATTAACCATTTTAAAGTTAATACTGTTGGTTTTTTGCATACCTTGAGCACCACTGCCTGTCTGCCTTAAAAGAGTGACCCTAACCCTCATGCACAAAGAGTTGATAGTTTCTAAATTTAATCTTAGCTTCAAGAGTTTTTATTCATTCTTTTGAGTTTAACTAATATTTTATGATTTATTTAATATTGTATTTAATTGCTACACTGTGGATGTACTCTACATTGTAGGTGTACGATTCAAATTTAATTGACCTGTTTTCTCTCTCTAGATGAAGATAAAGATGAACTGGATAAAGATTCTGAGCTGAGTGACAGTGGTAAAAACATTAAACATTTGCTCTTTACAGACAGTGAATGAGACTAAATGTGAACAGCACAACAGTGAGGATCTAGATTTGCATTGTATACATGTTTACTGGGTTGTAAAATCATTTAAATCTACTGATTTGGAAAATTAGCATGGCTAGCATTACAAAGCAGCCGTCTCCATGTGTAATTACAAGAGCACACAGGTCAAGCTCCAGTTTTGAGGGCTGTTGTCCTGCATCTCTGCTTCAACACACAGGAAGCATATAATTAAGCCACTAGCACAACTTTGTATAACTTAACTGCAGAGCTGAAGAGCTAGTTCAGCCATTCAATTCAGATGTATTGGAACAGCATCTAAAATTTGCATCTAAAATGTGTAGGATACTGACCCTTGAGGACTAGAGTTGAACATCCCTGCCCTAGAGTAGTGTGTTTCAACCCTGGTCCTCAGAACCAATGTCATGAATGTTTTACGTGTTTTCCTTCTGCCACACATCTGACTTAAATGAATGGGTGATTAACAGGCTTCTGCAGCACTAGATGCTTTCATATGCTGAAATTGAGAGAATGGTGTCAAAAGAAAAAGGCCAAAAGATAAATCGGCATGCAGAATGTAACGCCAGCTGGAGGATTAAAATAAAGTTTTTAACAGATACATTTTGTCTTATGTTCTATAAATATTTTAATTCCTAAAGAAGTTTGCATATTCAAATCCTTAAATAACAGATTTCTTATGTTATTTATACCAAATATTACCTTTAATCCACAGACACTCCAGTTAAGGGAATCGACCAGAGCTCTGAAGATCCAACTGATGAGAACGTAGATAATGATGATGATGATGATGAAGCTGGGCCTACAGTATCACAGGAGGAGGATGTAGAGAGTGATGCCGGTATCAAGAAAGATGTTTCAGAGAAGATTTCTTTAGATACGCTTGATGAGGAGTTGAATTCTCTGGATGACAGCAAGGATGAAGACCAACCCGATGGTACTTTAAGTGAAGATCCTGAGATGAGTCAAACTGGCAGTGAGGCGGATAAAGACAAAGATGAGCTTGACATGCCAGAATCCGACACCACCAAGGACGACATTTTTGAAGATGATTTGGAAACTGATGAACCGAGTCTAGACACTGAAGGTAAATGGTGAAGGTGAACAGATCAAGGTTTCAGACTTCATTGCAGAGAATATACAGAGTTCCAAACGTATTCTTACCCTTTATGCCTTTTTATATTTTTCATGTTAGAACCACAGACTTCAATGTAAATTAGTAGGATTTTACAAGAAAGACCATAACCATGACTTTGGTTTCAAGCGCTCACAGCGTACATATATTAACCTCGAACTCCTATAGATATGAAGACAAAGTTGTGAGAAACTCTGAAGAACCAAAATAATTTTTGACATTTTATGCAATTAAAAATAAAAAATCGGGGCATGCTTCGGTTTCATCTCCTTTCCATCCATTACTTCAAAATGAAATTTAGTGTAAGAAATAGCTTTCAGAAGTCCACTTAGTGAATAGCGCCCACCTGTGTGTAATCTGTTCTAAGTAAAAATCCAGCTGTTCTGTGAAGAACATTAGTGAACAAACGGCATCATGAAGTCCAAGGAGTTCTCTGGAGGAACTGCAGAGGTTCATAGATCAAGCGGTATAAAAACCTTTGCACTGTACACAAGAATAGATATGAAGACAAACTTAAATCTTTCCAGAAAATATTTGTTTTTCGTGACACATTAAAAGAGGGAAAGAGGAAACAACATCTAAGGTAAAAATGGCAGACTAATAGACAATAAATATTAATGTACATCAAATTCACCGTTACTGAAACCTTTTATAATTTAAAATTGCCATCAATAAAGTGAATAGAACACTATTGTTCGAATTCACGTCATCATGGTTGTATAAGTATTAATTTACCTGAAACGAATCTACTGGAGAAACGTTGGCTCCCACTTTTGTCTGCCTTTGAGCTACGCAGACATTTGTGACCTAACCATGATTAAAGCTGTAATACAATGCAGCAGTGTCTGTAGTGATTGTTGTTTTCATTGGAAGGAAAGTGAAGGACCTAATGTCTGGTACGTGTGAATAATTCTAAGGCTCTCAAAGGAAATGAGGGCAAATAAATTAAACAAACAATATTCCAGCCACAATTAAATATTGCCTTAAAATATTTAAAGCAAAATGATTTTAAAATTAAAACAATCCAAACTGGACATGCCATTCTTGAATTTCTTTTGTTTTTTCCTGTTGTAGCAGTAACTTCTGACTTCATGGACCAACTTGATGACTCCTCTCCCTCAGGTGGTAGATTTCCTTATTGTTTTTAACATTTTCATTTGCATCTATTACTTTAAACTTCAGTAATAAGAATTTTGTTTCCTTGTTTGTTCTGTATTGCTAAAATATTACAAAAAAAAAAAACATTTATTGACATTTGTTTGTCTGCTAACAAAAGTAAACTTCTGTTTTCTTCTAGCTGGGAAATAGAAGTCCAGTCTCTGAACCGTGGAAGCTTTCCGATGCCAGGTATAACTGGCTCAGAATAGAAAATGAAACCTTTTTTGATGGTTTAGAAATGGCTTTAGTGTAAAGATTTGAGGAGAAAGGATCAGCTTTTTGTGAAACTAAAATGTTAAAGAAATGGTCATTTAACTTTGACCCTCCTTTCAGTTTTATTTTAAGACGAAAGACAATATTTGAACACAAACCACAGTTTTGTGCAAATGTATTCACACCTCTTGAGAATTTTTTTTCTTTCTTAGATTTCATGACGTTGCATCAAGAAACTTCAGTATATTTTATTGGAGATTTTGAAGTAACACATGACTGTTAAGCATAAGGCGAAATGATGCATGGTTTAAAAAAGCCTTTACAAATACAAATCTGAACTTTTTGATTTATGAACCAATTTGCAATATTTTATAATGCTAAAATACCCAGCAACATGCCTTTTACCATTTTGTTAAATATTTATGTAATAATGGTTCAATTTGTCTGTTGTGTAATTTAAAACTGGCCTCCATGATTCGAAAAAGTAAAATTTTTTAGAAAGTTATAAAGTTAACAAGTTAACATTGAGTGTAGGCCTACTACATAACTATAAATGAGCATTTTGATTTTGCTTCCTGACAGAATGAACCACCGGCCTCTACGGTGAATTACTGCTGCCATGACAACAAGCTAAACTGCAACTAACATCAGCTGTCTCTTTGTTTCTTCTCTTCCGCGAGTTTCATTTTGATTTGAGGCTGCTTTTATTTTTCATCAAGAGATATTAGAAAATATCTGCCCTCCCCTGTTTCTCCTCCATGGGTCTCCTCTAAGTTGTCCTTTAATTTTAGCTAATTTTCTCTGCAGAAATATTAAACCAACTGTTGATCTCAGATCTGCTCTGTGTCTGATTTCACACTTTAATGTGTACATACAGTCCATCGTTTACTTTACAAACATTAATGATTATTTTTACAAGACATTGAATGTTGTTCAATTCTTCACTGTACACAGAAAATGGCTAATAAAGTGTGACCTGTCAGAAACGGCCTAAGTTTTTCTTTCCCCACAAGTGAATCTAGGAATAAAAAATGTGTCTGTTTTTTTTATCATTTGGTGAATATAAATTTCAATTTTTTTTATCGCTTTATTTTACATGTTTGATGTACAATATTGATTTTTTCAGATTAGAAGTGCCAAAGCAAAGGAGAACGTAACTTTTAAAATTTAAGCTATTGAATAATTTTTGTAGAGAGTGGGGTGGCTGTGGTAGGGATTCGTCCTGTAATTGGTGGGTTGCCGGTTTGAACCCCCACCCAGTCTGTCTCATTGTGTCCTTGGGCAAAACACTTCACCTGCCTTGCCTGGTGATGGTGGTCAGAGGGCTCAATGGCGCAGATTGTTTGGCAGCCTGACTTCTGTCAGTCTGCCCCAAGGCAGCCGTGGCCACAATGTAGCTTACCACTGTGTGAACGTGTGTATGAATGGGTGAATGACTGATGATCTGGGCTCGTATTCATAAAGATTCTCAGAGAGCTTCTATCTTGGCCTAAAAATCCCTGGCGAGGACTCCTAGTTTGAGAGTGATTCAGTTCGCTGCTGAGAGTGACTGTAAGCAAGACGACAGGGACGGCAGAAATTCCTATCTTAGTGACGATGTGGGGTTGACCCTGTTGCTAGGTGTGGTTGACCCCGTTTTAGGTGTGACACTGTCTTTTAAAAGCTGTGATTGGTTGTTGCAATAAACAAACAAAAAAAAGTACGCTCCACGTAATCAATGGAGAGAAATTCTCGTCATTTTTTTTATTTGCTTGTTTACTTGCTAGGCTGGTCGTTTTCATACAGCATCTATTTCATTAAAAAATCAGCATTTTACTGTGATCTGCTTCATGTTTAATGAGGTTTAGTTTGGTAAAATGACCAAAACAAACCAAGAAAAAAAGGTGGAGAAAACCAAACTGAACAGAGGAGCAGAGCCTGCTGGTGGAGGAGAACAGAGGAGTGTTAAAGGTAGATTTGGTCCTGGGATCACGGTGGGAGCCAACAGGCATTCCCAGCAGATCAATGCGTCGTTCCCTCTGCTTTCAGCACCAGCCTGGAATGTGAGCAGCTGTGGTTCCTGCTGCATTCAGAAGCTAGAGAGGAGATAGCAGCACACCAGAGAACTTCTCCAGAGACGGGGAGTGTTGGAGACCATTTAGGCTGAGACTGCTGACATCATCATGAACAATTCAGCAAATACTGATTCACTTCACTTATATATTGTTTGCAATTTTGTTCACTTTTTATTCATGGTTATTTATTATTGTTTATATTATTTATTTGTCCTTCCTAATATTACCTTCCTAGAGGTTGACCTTTAACCTGTCCTGCTACTGAAGTTATTTAATTTCACCCTATGTGGGTGATAAAGTTTCTTATCTCTATTTTTATGATAGTTAAAGAAGTGGATCCCTGCGCGATCGAGTCGGTAGCGTTTTTAAATTCATTGTTCATTGTTCGGAAATATCTCTCCTTTCTCTCTGTCTTTCCGCCATCTTCATTGAGATCTTCAACGAGTCACTGGAACTGTGTGAGGTTCCCTCCTGCTTGAAACGCTCTACTATCATCCCAGTACCCAAGAAACACGCCATCAAAGGATTAAATGACTACAGGCCTGTCGCCCTGATGTCTGTGGTTATGAAATCCTTTGAGCGACTGGTGTTAAAGCACCTGAAGGACATCCCAGGCCCCCCGCGTGGACCCTCTGCAGATTGCCTACCGGGCAAACAGGTTGGCAGATGTTGCAGTCAAACATCCAGGGATTTACGCCAGGATCCTGTTTGTGGACTTCAGCTCGGCCTTCCACCAGAAGCTCATCCAGGTCACAGTGCCAGCCTCCACCTGTCAGTGGATCACCAGCTTCCTGAAGGACCAGCAGAAGCAGGTGGGGCTGGGGAGCATCTTCTCCCGTACAAGAAGGTGCATTCTCTCCCCACTCCTCTTCTCTCTCTAAACAAATGACCGCACCTCGGGGGACCCGTCTGTGAAACTCCTGAAGTTTGCAGATCACGCTGTTTTCAATTATTGCATATGAAAAAAAATTCATATGCTTTAATATTACATATTATACTTAATATTTTATCAAAATAAATATTTCGCGTATTTAAGGGTGTCCTGCGAATACAACCCCAGTGTAAGGACGATGTACTTAGGACAAAGTTTGAAAGGTGTGAGCCAAGTCTCTCTGACATTATTGAATAGCAAAACACTCTGCAACACACATGGCAATGAATTCACAAAATTTCTTAAAATACCAGAAGTATTAACCAAAACTAAGTCAAATCAAAGTCAAAACATATTTCATGCCAAACAAAACTCTTAATATTCCAAAACAACTACAACTAAAATAGAAGACCAAGTTGAAAAAATAATTAAGGAGACTAAGGGGCTATGTACTCAATATAAACAAGTTGATTAAGATGATGAAAATACATGACAAAAAGAGTGAGCAACATTACCATGCAATGTTATTTATGTTTGAGAACCAAGGATTACTTGAAGAAACCTGGAATTCGTAAGTTAATGTGAGACCTTGGAACAATTAGGCAATAATCAGCAAACCGTTAGAGAGCCACCATTCACAATGCAAGAATCAGATAAAATATTATTTTCATAAAATAATATTTTAAGAATGATTTATGAATAAAACCAACCCTTCTGGATGACCAATCTCAACGGGTTTAATTAGCTGCTCTTTATTATTAAAAGAAATATTCGAAGATAATATCATTTTGAATAAGAACACAAATCAGTTCTGGAGAATATGAGCGCGATTAATGTGTTTAACTTAGTTTTCAAGTTTAGTAAAATAAATATTTAGCTCAATACTTATCATGTTTAGCGCGTTTGGCAACTAACAAAAAAGCTATTAGCTTATCCATTAGAATTCAAACACATACCTTTGATTATACCATTAATAAAAGGTTAAAAATTACAGAAGCTGCTAGACGGTGAGGTACTGCCATCTCTGTGTTTAAAATCACACTTTAAATAAAGTTTGTCTTAAAAACTTTTAAAAAACAAAACAAACACAGAAAACACATAAACTGAGCACATGTGCTGAGCAGGTAATCTCCTAGCACCAAGATGGTGAGTTCAAACACAAACAAAACCAAACGTTAATAAAATGAAAAATGTTTTAGATTATTTTCATTCTAAAAGAACACACTACTCTCTCCCCAAAACACAACCTCTTATGTGAACCGTGCTGTGCTGTCCAGGGCGACAAAGTTTGAGGAAAGCATCCACAGGGAACAAAGGGTTAACTGCAGCTAACCTCCGTAGCTGTGGGGTGGGGCGGCTCGTTCTGGCGGCCGGCCAAACTGCGCATTACAGCTGTAACCACGGTGAGGCGGTCCCATTGTCCTTCCCTCAGACCGGGAAAACTGCTCCACTCGGTATCGTAGAGACAGGGTCCTGCTGGGAACTCTCTGGAACACAGTTTGCTTCTGTAGACCTCAGAGAGAAAAGTCAAGCAACACTTGGAGCCACCTGGAACTTAAGCCACTCAAGACTGTGGAGATGACGGTGGACTTTAGGAGAACACCACCCCAGCATACACCCCTCGCCATCCTCAACAACACTGTGTTTGTTGTGGACCACTTACGGTTCCTAAGAACCACAATTTCTCGAAAACCTGAGATGGTCCTCACACATAGACAGTGTTCAGAAGAAGGCCCAGCAAAGACTCAAAAAGCACAACCTTCCACAGAAGCTGCTGGTCATCTTCTACACTGCCATTATTCAGTCTGCCCTGTCTTCCTCCATCTCAGTGTGGTTTGGCTCATCCACAAAACAGGACAGGTCCAGACTGCAACGACCAATCAGGTCTGCAGAGAGAATCATCAGGGCTGACCTTCCCTCTATCCCGGACTTGTACAGGTCTAGGGTCAGGAAAAGGGCAGCTAACATCTCTGCAGACCCCACACACCCTGCACACAAAGTGTTTAGGCTTTCACCTTCAGGTGGCGCTACAGAGCGCCATCTGCTAAAACCAGCCTCCACAGAGACAGTTTTTTCCCCCAGGCTGTTTCTCTGATGAACTCTTGACAGGCAGAGTCCAGAACAACACCATTCATACTCGGACTGATCTCACTTATATCCTATTGTAAAGTCAATTGTGTATATATGTACATTTAAAAGATATTCTTTATTCTATATTATTAGTCGTCACCAGGAGCTACTTTTAGTCTTAGGAATCTATGTGAATACGGGCCCAGCTTTACAAACATGCATCTTATAGCTTACTAGCTGTAAAGCTGATCAAGAATTACCTTGATAAGAGAGATGGGTGGGGCTCCTTTAGTTTCCACACCAATAATAATAGTTTTGCCATTTAAAATTCTTGCAAATATTTGACTTTGTCTTTCTGATAAGCAAGGGAGACATTTCAGAGTTTCAGAGGGAAAGTTAAGCAAAACTCTATGTTTCAAACAGCCAGAGAAAACTGGTTGAGTTGACTGTTTCTCTTTAATCTCAAATGGAATTTAAATGAAAGAAATTGTGAATTTTAGCAGTTTTAAAACCCCATTTCTTAAAACCTCAGTATGTCTTCACCATGTCAAATATTTACAGATCAGCCGCTCATCTTTCCTCACATATTGTAGCAGTTCCAAATATGTTAAACACAGAGATTTGTACAAATATATGTTCAAATCATCGTGTGTGTGAGATTAAAGGGACAGTTCCTGAATGTTGTATTGGAGCCCTGACAAAGGTTTATACCAAGTCAGTCTCTTACTCAATAACTGTTATCATCTTCACTTTAACGAAATACACTAGTTTAAATCTACTCTGTAACTGCTGTAACTGTTGCTCCATGAGGAGGAGTCACTGTCCAGACAATCAGGAAACTGTGAGTTCAGTTGAACATTTCCTGCCACGATGGGTCAAAGTTACAATGCGGATGAGAACAGGAGCAGAAATTATAGCATCTGTCTGAATCCTGCTAGACTTTTAGTGTTTAAAAAAAATAATAGTTTTTCTCTCAGAGTTCATTTGGTGAGGTGGGACATTACAAGGAAGCTTGAACTCAACATGAGAGCGTTTAGATTCAAGGGTAGTTTGCTGGCATGTTATGTCTCCAAGCTACCCATCTTAGGCTTTCTTTTACTAACGTGCTTTTTTTTTTTTTTACAGTGTCCTGTCCAGCAGACTAGCGCTCAGAACTGCTGTCTGAGTGCCAAGAAAAAGCCTAACAGATTTACTTTCACAAGTGAAGCTTTACAGCTAACACTTTAAAGCTCTGTTTAGAAACTGTTTTGGGATTATTACGTACATGGAGACAGACCCGAAAAGGAAAATAATAAGAAGCATGAAAGAGAGAGAGATGGGGCAAAAAGGAAAAGGGGAGAGAAGGAGAAAAGAATGGAGAGGAGAAAGAAGGATGAAGAGATTACAAGACAACACCCTGCTTGCTCCTACACCTGCAGAAACATATTAACAGCCTTATTACCAAAAAGTGTACGGTACTTATGAATGCAAGATGAAGTTGGTGGTAAATGCAGCTCAATATAGAACATTTCTGTATCTGTTAACACCTGAATCTAAACAACTGTGGGTCTAAGTGTGAGCGCGCATGTGCATACAAGGTTTCTCCGTGAAAATATGCAATAGTGAGTGTGAGGAGCCACAGACCTGCCCCCCTGGACCTCGGACAGATACGGAGGAGATCCGTGCCATAGACATCTAAAGGCCCCCCCAGAGCCCCCGAGAAGAGCAGGGGAGAGTCCAAGGGGAACCACCCACCAGCCACTGTGCAGAAGCCCCAGGGAGCTGCAGTGACGAGCCCACAGGCCCATCTACACCCGAGCAGGTCCAGCCATGGACCCAGAGACCCGAGACCCCAGGACATATCACTCCCCAAGCAGAGGCCCGACAGAGCCCAGGGGTCCAAGCCCTAGCAAGCAGCCACTGGGAGTGAGCCAGCACACACACCAAAGCTCCCAGCCCCGGATACCGAGAACCACAAGTACACCAGTGGGCAGAAACACCAACCACCGGCAGGTAGTGTGGCGGGGAGGAAGTGGGCCCCACATTTGATGGGGGCCCTAAACTGATCCAGGAGAGGCAACAGTCCAAGACCCAACCTGACACAAAAAACAGGCACACACAGTCACAATCACACATTCCCACCCTTATGCGTATACATAAAAACACTCACACCCACACACCCAACGTAAAGACAATGGACGCCGTACACTCACTCACACTCCCCATACATACTCTGTACTCCTAGGTTCAGGTGCCGATACCCCATAGGGGCAACCAGCCTCCGGACCTAGCAGGTGGTCCCCTTCCCTCTGGGGGTGGAGACAGGCAGACCGCCCCAGCACCTGAACCTGGGCTGGGCTAGCCTGGGCTAGTGCCTGAACCTGAGCGAACGAGCCCTATCCTCATACAGAGAGGGGGCCATGTACAAAAGAGGAGTCTACATGGTCCAAACAAGCCCGCCAACCAGAGCAGCCACCGGATGAAACAGTCCCAACCCCCCAATGAATTCTGATCCTAACCCAATGAGCCTCCCACCCCCAATGAACCCCAACATGAATTTCCCCACAGGCCCACCCCCAACCAGGACACGGATATTGAACACATGCCCCCGAACGCCATGAATCCCTCCCTACAGCACAGGGGCGCACTCCCACAGGTGAGCTCAATCCCCGAAAAGCCGACCAAGCCACAACCACACAGCACAAGCTCCACATTCAGAGCCCTGCTCCAACCACCCCAGCCGCATCCTGCCCCCCACCACACAGCGCGCCACAATGGCAAGGCAAGGGCCTTGTGCAACACTACCCCAGTCCCCGCCTACAGGCGGAACAGGGCAGACACCACCAAGCACCGCGCCCACAACGGAACCCCCGACCCCACACCAAGATGGGACAAACTCACCCGGCAAGAGGTCCCCGGCCAGCAGCAAGCACCCGGGGACCGGCGTCCCCCACCATGCTTCCCGCAACCACACAAACACACCACATCACCGCCACTGCAACGATAGCCCAGGAAGAAACATTATCCAGCTCAGCTCTACCATCAGCACTCAGCTGATCCAAATGCCGGTGACCCCACATCCAAGAAGAGGACACAGCCCCCCCACCCTACACAATGCAGCCCCTCCATGCCACCCTCTAGCCCGCCGCCCCGATCCCCCCCTGGACATGACAGCTAGCAGAGCAGCACACCGCCAAGCCCAGCCAACCATCTGGCCAGCGCCAGCAGCCCAGCCCGTCAGTCCATGAGAGGGAAGGGCAGGCCAACCACTCCAGACAAAGCCTTATGTGCTTTAAAAACAGTTATCAATCCTGCAGCACACTGCAGATAATAAAAGTATACTACTTCTAATAAAGCTGTTCCAAAAGAGCACACTTACTATATAACGATCTTCATATATACTTGGAGTGTACTCATAAGTCTGACTGCAGATTTACATTAGAATATCAAACACTTTTGTACTTAATGTTTCACTTCCAACTATAAATATTTTTTTTGTTGTTGCAACAATATTTTTGAGAAAATTAACATTTTTTTCATTTTTGTGCTTTTCAAAAGAAAAACAGTTACATCCATTGAACTATATATTTTGAAAGTAGTACATTTATCCAATTTAAATTCAGCAAAATTTAATCTGCTATTTTTTTTAAACGATTAACAATAATAATTGTGGAAGCAAACGTAACCTGTTAGAATACTTCACATTAACAATTAAAACTCAAGTCACCATCTTTGCTAAAAGTCCATGTCCCTTTGTTGTCTCTCCGCTCCACAAAATTAACTTGAGTTATCGTTTTCATCAAGAGATCTAGTCTGATAGTTTTCCATTCAGCAGCTGCACGCTCACATTTTTCGGCTTTGATGGAGTTCCTCATTCAATCAGTTCACACCCTGTTCCATGACGAAGGCATCATTAAATAACACAAAGTTTACCCCTATTGTTTGATCAAGTCATGCTTTGCTTGCCACTTGTGTCAACTCCTTTAAATCAAACATTTTTATCAGCTTTATCAACTTCTTCCCTGATAAACTATTTGATAACTTCTGCAGATGTATTTGATGCATGTTCCACCTTCCAACTACCATCATATTTGTTCCTGCTGAAAAAATATTTTTGAATGGTATCTTTACTGTAGCTGCTCACATTTAACTGTCATAAATGTAACTAACTGTAAGGTCTTTTAATATAGGGAATATTACCTGACGATGACTACTGATGCATCAGAGTGTTTTAAAAAACGTAATATGCTTCAGGAGGTTAAACACATAGAACAATTTATCTTCTTTTCCCTCCCCAAATACCATTTTTAATGGACATCTTTGGATCTTTGATGCACCTGTGTAATTGGTGTCATAAATATCCAACATCTTGGAACATTTTCATGTATTACCCAAAGATCATTACAGGTGCACTGGAGTGGGAGGAGTCAGGTTACTTGGTAATACAGGCAAAAATTCTAAATTTAGCCTAACAATTATCTTCATTCTTTGCTAAACAAACATAACCAATTTAATTGATACCATAAACACAAACAACTAACCACAGAAAAAATATTTTAACGAGCTTGAACAAATCACATTGTCCAAGCTGGATATAACAGGATCTTGAGAGTAACTTGTGTCACCACTGTAATATGTAATATTTATTATATGTTGGACAGTTTTTTGTTTTACCATGCAGAATCAAAGTGTGACCAATGAATAACTAGCAAATACTGCTTTGATGTATTCATTATAATTATTAGTAGAATCAGAAGTCTAGAACAGGAAGATAAAGCCACTGTAACACTTCTTTCTATCATGTCATGTATGCTTTCTGAAAAATGTGTGTTTAAACATTGGCAAATGAAGCAGATTTTGTGGGACCCTGAGTCATTTCACCTTGTATGTATCACTATCTGATGATGAAATAGGGTATGCCACAGCACCAAATGTGGAGGAAGGTGACACTGGAGCATTATTTACTTTTGATTCCCTTGACATTCAAGGCCGATATGGACTTTGGTTACATGAGTCTTAGGAAAAGGAAACAGCTTTAGAATGGCTTGTCATGGGTGGTTCTAGACAGGGGCCAACATGGGCCATTGGCCCTCTAGAACTGGTCCTGGCCGTTGTTATGGCCCCTATGCTGAAGGTACAATACTAAATCAATTTCTTATATCCACTGGCACAGAAAGCATAACTGATTTGTCCCTTGGATGAACTTTATTTTTTACCTTTACATTTTTATTTTAACAGTTTTTAAAAATGCATGTGTTGCACTTTCAGCTTCAGCTGTATTGAGATAGGCCTCACCCGCCCCTGGAAAATTTGGTCTTGAACCGCCACTGGTGCATGGAAAAAGAGAACAACAATGAGACATTAGTAGTTGTGACACCATCAGAAATTTTGAAACTGACACCGTTTAATATTTGTCATCAGTTGTTTTTGGTTGTGAATGAGCTAAATGTAAGCTGTCGGTGAGTCTGTGACACATAGAGACCAAGGCCCTCTGATACAAGCTCACAGCTAGATAATTTAACAAAGCTATTTCACAGTTAAATATTTGCTGTCTGTTATGGTTGAAATGAACGCAGTGTGAAGGCACCTATGACTTTTCTAGGTATCCCAGGCAGATTACCTAGAAAGAGGCGTACAGAGTCAAGTTAGGTACTGACAGAGTTCAATGAATATTATCAGCAAGCGCTGAACTGGTTTTGCTTGTTACCAGGATTTACAAGAACTTTAAGCATTTTTAGGAATCTAGAGGAGATCAAATGAGGACATCAACTGTGCAAAGATTGAATTTAATCTAATATTTGTCTTTATTCTCTACTGAAGTCACATAAGTTTAATTAATTTCTCCAAATTTGCTCCCCCCATATTGTTGTTACTAATGCAAACATTTCTCTGGTCTTTATACATTAGGGCTGATCACCTGAAGATGATTACCAGTGTGTAGAAGTAGGAGGAGTCAGATTACCTGGTACCGCAGGTTGATGTTGTGGAAGACTGATTCCTGAGATGGAGACGATGAAGTTTCTCTCATTTGATAAATGAAAGCTGGCCTGAGGGTCTGCAGAGGTTAACTGATTCACACACACCACAGAAGACGGGGGCAGGAGGGCACTTCCTGACAGATAAAGGGGGCTTGTTTCAAAATGTTCCCTGATTGGTTAATGGGGTCACGACTGAGGCCAGCAGCAGGAGGCAACTTAGTGGACCTTGACCGATATGTATGTGTGTCTCTGTCTGTTGGGGTGAATGTAAAATAAAGCTTTGTTCAGGTGAGTTTCACACACAACCAGCCGATGGGTCGATATCTGTGAGAAGGGATTTACCTTCACCTGAGACGTGCAGACCTGAGCAGGTGTGGAAGTACATCATGTTCTGGGTCCTTTCTGCAGCTAACAAACAGCAATCTTATGCCCACCATAAAATTATGAAAATTCTCAGCAAATGTGACCTGATACTTAACTCAACCGCAACAATAACACTTTTCATGCAAATTAGTTTTGTTGCCTACACTATTTACTTGAGGCAAAATAACCAAATTTATTTTCACCTGAAGTTTAACACTTATGAAATCTTTTTAAGAACATTTATCCATCTCCCAGTTCTAGCTCCTCAGGTGTCCCAGAGCTCTTTCTTTCAGACCAAGATCAGGATCAAAGGTCCAGGTGAGCTCCAGTCATTCAGAACCAGACTGGACCAGACCACTATTCCTTAAAAGTTCCCCTAATTCCTCTTCTGGACCCAATCCCGGAGTCCGGAGTTTTGTTCCAGGTCGGTTCTGATTTCAGGACATGCTGCAGTAGATTGATGCAAACTCATGTTCTGCCCTGATTCACACAGACAGGCGGGAAAGTCATTTCAAAATAACAGCAAAGAAGGTCACTGGGTTTTGCAGCACACTGGAGTGTTTTACTTTTTTTTCACCAAAAACTGTAGACTCAAAGTCACAGATACAGAGAAATGTGTCGTCTTTCCCTTAAAAACCATTTGCATTCAGACTCTACTATAAGTAACATTTAGTCAAAATTTTTCTGTTTTACAAATGATGATGATTCAGTGTGTTGTGTTTTAATGTTAAGGAAAAATTTATGAAATAACTTGATTGATAACAGATTATTCTGTTTTGGTTTCTTAATTTTCATTTGTAATACGTGTTTTACTAAACGTTTTATTCACATTTTGCACTGTTTTATCCGGCCATTCTGTCTACTGCAGGCAACATAAGTACTGAAAACAACAAAATCTTTTTCAAATGGGGCTACTGGCAGAACATTCACACCAGATGTTGGTAAAAACACAAATAATCTACACAGAAAAAGAAATCAAGACAAGGGATATGTGTTAGAGTGGAATGATACATGGAATACGTAATGAATGCTTTAAGTTAATCAACAACTTTATAAAATCAAATTTTGTTTGGCAATAACAGCTACAACATGTCTTCTGTGTGGAAAACTGGTCCCATGCATCATTAAGGAGTGGTTTTAATTCCAGAATGTGCTGGTCCATTTCTTCATTCACCCGTTATTCAATTATATGAGCCATGATTTTCCCACCTCCAAACTTCTGTTAGTTTTGGTGTTTTTTGCAGTGATGTGCAGTGCCATTCCTCCTCAAAACATGGTGTGACATTCAAAGTGTTCAATTCTGTTTTCATCTGACCTGACTACATTCTCCAAACTTCTCTTGACTTGTCCAAATGCTCTGCACCAACTTTAAAAAAGCTTCACCATGCTTTTTCTTCAGCGGTGGAGTCTTGTGCAGTGAGGATGTATAAAGGCCATGGTGATCAACTGCATTAGTTGCTGTTTTCATGGTAAAACAAAATGTTTTTTTCCTGTTCTGGGTTATGGCCCTAATGGTGTTCGCTGGTACATTCATGTTTTGCAACAATTAGGCTATTAAGCGTTATCTTTATTTTTATTCATTATGAAATTATTGTTGTGGCATACTTTGCTGATTAGGAATATATTTATAGGCCATCAATTAGGAATTAAACAAGTGGTATTAACTTTCAGATATTTTGATTGGCTTTCTATGCCCTTTTGCAGCTTCTTTTTTTATTTTTTAAGTAATTATTTCTTGTTTCATTTCACTCTGTCAGACTAAATTTATAAACTAAATAATTATTTCTGTTGTCAGTATGGTGGAAATTTCATGTCTATAGCTTCATCAAAAATATATTGTCTGAGAAAGTTTTTCAACATACGTTTAACATTTATTTGCTCCACTCTATGTTGTTCAATAAAGGCTCTCAATAAAGGTTTCTAAACTGGTCTTCTAAAGGATCTTATTTGTCTGCAATCGTTTAATTTTAGTTCTAAAAGTCTAATTTTGCTTCAGATACTAGAAGCAGTAATTAATAAGGGAGTATCTTGTGTGCTTTCTGGTAAAATGTAAATATATTACCATTACTATTGCAATTCTATATATTTAAAAAATTGACTCCAACAACAAATATTTAAGTGTTTTTTTGTGTTGTCTCCGTGGTCAGAACAAAATAAAAGGTGGAAGTCAAGAAAGAAAGAAGAAGGCAGAGCCAGACGGGGGTAGAGGAGGGCAATGGGGTGTGGGTCGTTGTCTATGGATGTATTTCCAAGGAATGTTGGCAATCGTTTCCCTACAGCTCTCGATCACTTTAATAAAGCTTCCTTTCTATACGTCCTCTAAGCCTGAGCACACACAGAAACAAAGAGCTGCAGCTCTGAAGGTTCGCTGAGGTGAAACAAGCAAAAAGCTTGAAACAAACAGCCCATTTTTCTTCATGAAACTAAACACCATTAATGCACTGCTGAGGACAAAATCTACTGGATTCTCAAATGGATCATCCCCCTTATACAACATTTATTTCGATAAGATTCTATAAGATATTTAAGTGTAACGAGCTCAGTAACGTCTTTCGAGCATATACACTTTTCTTATGTTTCATGTCAGGGGCTGTATGCCAGTGTGAGGAAGGAGTGCAAAGTCATTCTGACACTTCAGTAACAAGGGGAACTTGTAGGCTTCAATATCAATTTGGCTGTTAAAAGTTTCCCTAAGTTTCTGAGCATTACTGTAGAGTGTAATGAAACTGCACATATTAGAATGCATCTAAAACTCATTGACCTGTACACCAAAGAAGCTTCGATTTGAAGTGCTTCATACCTTCTTTAGATACATTTTTTGTGGTGTTTTTGTGTTAGTGAGAACCCAAATGACAGCAGGAGAGTGGAAGGTGAATGAGGGATAATAAATTTAATGACAGAAAATTAACTACTTACAGATCAACGAGAAACCAGGAAACTAGGACAAGTACAACAGTAGAATCCAGCAGATGAGGACATAAACACACATTTAAAGTATGATTACTAGAGTGAACACCGATGGGGAAAATTAGCAGAAGGCATGTCTCTGAGAAAATATGCTGATAGGAGTACAAGGGAACCAGGGAAGCACAGACACTGCAACCAGAAATAGAAAGCAACCCAACCTAAAAACTAATCAAGGTTCAAACAAAAAGGTAACAAAGAGACAGGAGCCACAGGAAAACATAAAGTACAGTTATATTCAATAAATCAGAATATACGTTCCAATGAGGCTCGTTCATCAGCCTTTAAGCTGATGTTAAACACACCTTTTATTAAGCCCACATTTCTGTCAAATGCTTTTGGTGGTTCCTAGGACTCGACCTGTGACCAGGGGAGACAGAGCCTTTTCAGCTGCAGCTCCTAAACTCTGGAATCAGTCTCCCTCTTTCTGTGAGGTCTGCCAGAACTCTTAATTTCTTAAAATCTCTTTGAAAACCTATCTTTTTACACTATTAACTGCAGAAAGTATGATTGGTATAGTCTTCATATTTTTTTTTATTGTGATGTTATTGCTTGCTGATTATTTTTATTCAGCTATGCAGCACTATAGTTGGCTTGTGGTATGTTAAAGTCCTTTATAAATAAGGCTTTGCTTGATTGATTGATTATATTAAAATGTTTTTATTGGTCTGATGTAATATTCTAATCTTGCTAAACAAGTACACAGATCTACGAGAATATGCTTAACTAAAGCCTGGAACTAAGAATAGAAAATAAATACATATCACATATTGAAGTATCGAACCGAAAGCATTGGGAATCTTAATACTAAGAAATAAACTGAATTCAAAAAGCAAATAATAAAATGTCTTTGTTCTTCAGATAAATAACATTGTGTAATGAATCTCCAACCTGAAATCTTGCTATAGATGCACCTTATGAGTACCATTAGAGGATGATTACATTATGTTCATGAAAGGATGGGCACGGTCACCAAACCATTAGCATTATCATGCTAAAGCTTGGGTTACCAAATTTCACCTGTCATCACTAGCAAATATCTAGAGCTATATTTAATGAATGAAAAAACATTACATGCGTAATTTCTAGCATGACTAAAAAATGACTGAGCCACTGTATAGTGAACACAGCTGATACAGATCAAGAAAGGATAATGAGTTACAAATGGCAGAAGTAGAAAGTGACACAAACCCAAACAAGAGATCAGACAAAATAAATAAAAATGCAGGTGCTTCTCAGTAAATTAGAACATCAGCAAACACCAAAACTCATACCTTATATACATTCATTACACAACAAGTGTTGTACTTTAAATATTTTTGTTAATTTTTTAGAAACAATAAAAACCCAAAATGTAGTCTCTCCAAAAATTATATCATCAATGACCCATAAAAAATATTGTAATACAGAAATGGCCGCCTACTGAAAGGTTTGCTTATGTACTGTACAGTATATGCACTCAGTAATTGGTTGGGCCTCCTTTTGCATGATTTACTGCATCAATGATGCATGGCAATGAGGTGATCAGCCTGTGATTCTGCTGGGGTGTAATGCATGCCAAGGTTGCTTTGACAGCAGCTTTCTGCTCATCTGGATTGTTGCATTTGGTCTCTCTCATCATCCTCTTGACAATAAGCAATAGTTTCTCTTTATGTCAGGCTTGTATACTGACCTAACAAGAACAGTGACACCATGGTCATTGAACCTGGTATTAATACTTTTGGCAGTGTGAGCAAGTGCAAGAAAAAGCTAATAACGCAAAATTGGAGAGTAGTAGGAGAATGTAGAAGACTGTAGTAATGTGGTCATTATGTGGTCATCCAGCAACCTAAGCCTATAGCAGCATAATTACAGAGATAGCTCAGGATAACCTAAGCCACTCTAACTATAAGCTTTATCAAAAAGGAAAGTTTTAAGCCAAGCCTTAAAAGTAGACAGGGTGTCCGCCTCACAGACTAAAACTGGGAGCTGGTTCCACAGGAGAGAAGCCTGATAACTAAAGGATCTGCCTCCCATTCTACTTCTAGAGACTCTAGGAACCACCTGTAAACCTGCAGTCTGAGAACGAAGTGCTCTGTTTGGAACGTATGGAACAATCAGATCTCTGATGTATGATGGAGCTAGATCATTAAGGGCTTTATATGTGAGGAGGAGAATTTTAAATTCTATTCTGGATTTAACAGGGAGCCAATGAAGGGAAGCTAAAAAAAGGAGAAATATGATCTCTCTTTTTAATTTTCATCAGAAATACGTGAACTAGTTTTTCACCATCACTTCTCGACAGGATGTTTCTAATATTGGCAATATTCCAGAAGTGAAAGAAGGAAATCCTAGAAACCTTTTTTTAATATGGGATTTTATGGGTCAAAATTAACACCAAGGTTTTTACTTTATTATCATAGGCCAATTTAATGTTGTCCACATTAATTAATTGACTGTGAAAGTCAATAGAAGCCATTTGATTATTTTTCCCACCCTACCTCCAAGGATTTGGGTTTATTTTTCAGTACCACAAATTAGACAGGTCAAATAATAATTCCAAACCATTCCAAATCAATTGTTTTATGATACTATGATTGATTGTCATATTAATGAGTTTAAAAGGGTTAATATATAGCATAATGTAGGTGGACATAATTTCAGTTTAGGTGATTTGAGTTCATAATACTGCACCACAGCAGAAACATTTGTTTTGTAGGTATTAAGTTGATGACATGTGTACAGACATCATGCATTCAAAGTGTGCTCAGTTAAACTCGGTCTTGGTGGTTTACCCTAATTTGCTGGTGTTGGCCTGCTGGAATAGTATTAAATTCCCAGCCTAGATTATTGTCCGAGTCCACACCTGGTTTTAGTGCTTTGCAATTTGGATGGAAGGCTTAAATATTCAAAAGATTTGAAGATATTAATTGGTCTGGGACTAATCAATAAACCGGACTTGAAGATGGTTGCTACTTCTCCTCCTCGCCCAGTATTTTTAAGGTATGTGAAAATTTAAATGATCAGAAGGAGTTAACTCATTTCTACGAATACAATCCTCTTGTTGCAGTCAGGTTTCTGTAAGACAAAATAAATCAATCTGATTTTCACAAATAAAGTCATGACAAAGTCTTTGAAAAGTGAGTTTTTATGTTCAATAAGTCATAAATGAAGTAAAAAAAATTACTTTTGTTTGACTGTTGCTTGGTGATCCAAAAGGACTTAACCCATTTCATAAATACGTTTGTGTCTGGTGGTTCATGAGCCACTGACTTCAGCCACCATCTACTCTTTGTGAATCTCCACCAAACTCTTCAGTGGGCTTTGCCTCACAACTCACTCAAAGTTTTACTCATCCCCATTGCTTGTGCACCTTTTTCTACCACAGTTTTTTTCTTTAAATTAGCTTTCCATTAATATGCTTGGATACAGGACTCTGAACAGCTAGTTACTTTAAAAAGTATTTTTTTACCGTTGTTCATCCTTGTGGATCGATCTTCCTCATTATTGTGTAGGCCATAAGACAACATTTTTGCTTAGTAATATTACAAATGTGTGGAAAACGTAATTTTGTCCATAATGAGCCATAATCCTTAAAAAAAATCAATCCATAAAAGACATCACTGTGTTTAAAGACAAGGGATGCACAATATTAGGAAAAGATGCGATATACAATTAAATTGGTGAATGCTGCGATAACGATATGCAAAAAATGCAGTAAAAGCAGTAATGTGTCTGCTTTGAGTTAAATGTAAACATATATTCTGCTCCTGGAAACAAAAAATAAAATTCAGTATTTTCATCTTAACAACAAGGTTTTACTGAAAAAGGAGATTAAGCATTGAAACAACTTGAACTTGAACACCTCTTTACCTCCTAAAGAACTTTTTCATTAAACAAGTGTCCCCAAAAGTATTGCAGGCATTAAAAGTATAAACACTTATTACAACTCAAGCAGTTCTTCACAATATTGATATTTCATACAGGGATATGGTGATAATGATACATTTGTGATATACTGTGCAGCCCTAGTAATGACTGGTTTCACTTTTTCAATTGGATTGCTGACATGAATAGACTTTTTGATGATATTCAAATTTATTTTAAACAAAGCCTTTTGTATCTAAAATGTTGTCACTTCCTGTCCTCTCTTTATCCTATGATGTAAAACATGTGTGTCAAACTCCAATCCTCAAGTGTTGGTGTCCTACAACCTTTAGAAGTTACCCTTGTCCAGCACACCTGAATCAGATAGCTTAATTACCTCCTCAGCTTGTAGCCAGGTTCAACAGTTAAGTTTAGTAACATATTTTTGTTACCTTTTTCTTAGTTTTTCTCCTCTTTTCTTCTTTTGCAGGACAGCAGACCTCGAAGACTGGAGTTTGACTCACATGATCTAAAACATGTTTGTGAAATTTTAGAAATGTTTGGGTCAGAAAAAAAATGTTTTGTGACCTTCATCGGAGACCTTTATGACAAGCTGTGATGGAGAATTCAGCATTACAAAGTGTAAGGATGGTGGTCTGACCGCAGAGCAATAGTACTTCCATTACTCTCAACGAAAGGGCAGAGTGTAGAGGGCCATGGGTTGACAGTGGGCACATGTATAACAGAAGCTTTTTCTGTTTTGTTTTCAGTCTGTCTGAACTTAGAGTTAAAATGTTTAAAAAGTGTCTTCTGAAATGTTTCAGATCTCCATGGATTTTCAAGTTCTATGCGTTTTCCTTTTTCTGGAATCGGACAGACAAAGTCTCATCTTTCAGCTGAACAATACCCGCCTGTTCCAACCAAGAAGTTAATTACAACTGAAACACGATCAAGTCAAATTGAGTGGAGGCCAGAGAGGAGCATACAGGAGGAGGAAATGTAATTTGAACGTACAGGTTGTAGTCTGAATAAAATCTCTGCTCCATAATATTTAAAAATATCTTCATTTTGAGAGATGTTGTTACCATGTTTTGATACATTTGTCCTGAACTACATGTGTTTTACTGCATGTAAGCATGTTCTGTGTGTGCATGCATGTTGATCTGCAGGTTAGCTATGCCCTCCACTGGCTGACAGTTAACACTGAACCGCCTCCCTTTATCAGATTACTCCCAGTGGATCATCTGTCATCAGCCACAACCGTTTGTTTCACTCTCCGGCTCAAATTAAGAAAAATAAAATGTGCAAACACTTTCTTTTTCATGAGTCAAATCTCCAGATAGTGTTTTAATGCCTTCCTTTCTAATATAACCAAATATTTGTCTTGACAAAGTCCATTTTAGATTTCAAAGACAAAATCGTGAGTTCTCAGAAAAGAAGCCAGTCTTATTCATTTGTATTAGACAACACCACAATTTCCTACTTTTGCACAAATGTATGGCAGGTACACCTTTTTTAGGTTCTTAACTTTTAGTGTTATCCATTACATTATTTACTGGTTTCTGTTTCTCAGCTTCTGTTCATTTTTAGATTAGGATGGAAATTTAATTTGCCAAATGAGGGTTTGATTTTTAGCTGTAAGTTGGGCAGAAGTCAATCAGGTGACCAAAATTACACGTACCACTGGCACACTTAGGTTTGAAGTTATATTACAGCGGCAATTCATGAACCTGGTGATGGACACCAGCAGAAAGAGATGCTGACGGGAGTCCTATCGGCTGTGGTTGTCTTATGGGACTCCTGAGGCGGTTGACGGGTACCGTGAGGCCAAGCGTGCCGCGGCAGAGGCAAAAACTCTGGCCTGGGAGGAGTTCGGTGAGGCCATGGAGAAAGACTACCGCTCGGCCTGTAAGAGATTCTGGCAAACCGTCCAGCACCTTAGGAGGGTGAAGCAGTGCGGGCGGTGGAAGGAGTACTTCAAGGATCTCCTAAATCCTGCCATCACGCCTTCCCTGGTGGAAGCACAGACTGGGTATGTTGTGTTTCATCTACAGGGGGGTTACACTCCTCAGCCTCCCTGGTAAGGCCTACACCTGGGTATTGGAGAGGAGAGTCCGGCCGATAGTCGAACCTCGGCTGCAGCAGGAGCAGTGTGGTCTTCATCCTGGCCGTGGAGCACTGGACCAGCTCTATACCCTCTACAGGGTGCTGAAGGGTTCATGGGAGTTTGCCCATCCGGCCCACATGTGTTTTGTGGACCTGGAGAAGGTATTCAACTGTGTCAACTGGTCCGCATTGCCGGCACTAAGTCGGACCTGTTCCCGGTGCATGTTAGACTTCAACAGAGCTGCCCTTTGTCACCGGTCCTGTTCATAACTTTTATGGCAATTATTTCTAGGTGCAGCCAAGGGTCAGTGGTGGTCTTGTTTGTGACCAGTGGATTTTGTCCCTTCTTTTTGCAGATGACATGGTCCTGCCGGCCCCCCCATCCAGGACCTATAGCATGCACTGGGGTGGTTCCAAGCCAAGTGTGGAGCAGGTGAGATGAGGATCAGCTCCTCCAAGTCTGAGGTCATGGTTCTTGACCAGAAAAGGGTGCTTGCCCTCTTCAGGTTGGAGGGGAGTTCCTGCCTCAAGTGGAGGAGATACAGAAAGTATCATGGGGTTTTATTCATGAACGAGAGGAGAATGGAGCAGGAGATCAACAGACGGATCGGTGTGGCTGCTGCAGTAATGGGAGCGCTGGGTGCAGGTCCATCGTCGTGAAGAGAGAGCTGAGCCCAAATGTGAAGCTCTCGATTTACCTGTTGGTCTATGTTCCTACCCTCACCTATGGCCATGAACTTTGGGTCATGACCGAGAGAACGAGATCCTGGATACCAGGAGCTGAAATTGGCTTCCTCTGCAGGGTGGCTGGGCACTCCCTTAGAAATAGGGTGAGGAGCTCAGAGTAGAGCCACTGCTCCTCCACATCAAAATGAGCCAGTTGAGGTGGTTCGGGCATCTGTATCTGATGCCTCCTGGTCCAGGCCCATCCCACCGGAAGGAGGCCCAGGGGACGACCCAGGACATGCTGGAGGGACTATGTCTCTCAGCTGCCTGGGAACGCATTGGGCTCCCTCCCTGAGGAGCTCGAGGAGGTATCTGGGGAGAGGATAGTCTGGGCGTCTTTACTGAGTCTGCTGCCCCTGTAACCCGGTCCCGGATGAAGTGGAAAACAACGAAGATGACGTTATATTATAATATGACAAACATGTTTCTTCTGACTGAAAATAAAATTACCATTCTGATGCGACCCAGCCAGAGTCCTGACCTAAATCTGATGGAGAATCTGTAGAGGGAGCTAAAGATTAGGGTGATGACAAGGAGGTCTTCCAACCTCAGTAACTTGGAGCTCATCACCTAAAAAAAAAAAAAAAAGACTTAAAATTAAAGTGTAAAACATGTAAAAAGCTGGTCAGCAAATATAAGAATAAGAAGAGAATTTAATTTTAAATCAGTAAGAATCATTTTAGCCTTAATTTCCTACAGATTAAGCCATGGTCAAGTGCACAATTTAGCTTTTGTTTTTATGCAAAATAATAGTGATGTATGTTGAAGGTGGTAGATCCCAAATGTTGCACTTGAAGTGGGAGTTTAGATTAGATCAGTTTGTTTTTGAATATAAAATACACAGTATGGTCCAGAATATTGGTTCCAAAAACGGAGTAAGACTATTTAAAATGTTTCTAAATGAAAGAATGTGTATAAGAATGATCCTTTATATAAATTGTAACTTTTATGTAAATTGTTATGAGGTAGTATGGCTAAGATGCTCTGGGATAGAAGAAATAGAAAGTTTTTTTCTCTTTATCTCTTTTTAAAAAATAGCCTTCATTTGTTAAAAAGGCATTTTAATTCTTGGTTAGACTTCTGTTGTCTAATTAAGGCAGATTTAGATATTCAGTAAAGAAGTTAAAAATAACGTAAATTGCTATGGGTAACATTTGAGTATAATAGTGTTCATTTAGATCAATTGATCCTAAATTTGGGGTCGAGCCCAAACATTTAATCATGAGAGACAAAGTGAAGGGCCCAGACAAGATCTTCATAAAGTTAAAAATATGCATTTTCTTCTTTCCTTTTCCAGTTATTGCGAAATGAAATGTCACTATTTTTAAACAAAAAGGTAAAAACTGAGGAAGGAAATATTTCTATGTCTTTAAAATAAATCATGCTTTAGGGAACACTTTGTTTTAAATAAAGTAGAGTTTTTGGCTATTTAAGGCAGATCAGATAGAAACGTATTGATAATACATAACATGATCTGATAGTACTGCTCATTTAGGTCAAATGCTGGTCCTGGTTAATAAGTGGGACTCATGTGGATTTTGTTTCGATTTTTGATGTCAAACTCAGAGTCCGCAAACCGATCCAGAATCCTGAGTGGTTTCCACTTTAAAACTGGTGACCTACAGATATTTCTCCTCTGTCTCTGCAAAAAGGATTTTAAAAAATCAGCTTGGATGCTTTTTTTTCCCATCTGAAAGTATCTGAGTTTGTTAAATCTTTTTTTGTTGGGCTGTTTGTAGAGGTACTTTATTTGGCTTCTGCTGTTGATGTTTTACAGTTCCTGGGTCTGTTTTTGTGTCCATGTTTGTTTTTGAATTCAGTTGTCTTTATTTATTTTGTTGTATTTCCTCTTTTGTTTTAATGAATTGTTGTCTGTCACCCTGACTGATAGAATAAGGTTGTCTTTTGGTTGTTAAAATATTCAGTTTGTTTTACATCACATAGCTGATAGTGTTTTCTAATTGTTTCTCCATCATCCATTTAGTCAATATATCCATCGGTGTAAATCTAGTGCTTGTATTACCTCTATCAGATCTTTTTTTATTCTTCCCACAGATTACTGTTACTCAGTTTATGCTTATTTGAACAAGATCTAACCATTAACAGCAGTCTGCTAACTTATGTTTGTGCTTTTATGGAGAATATCACTGATGACTTTTAGAAAACATGACCGATTAGGATCCAGATCAAACCAAAATAACTCCAGCTGACTTCCTGCTGGTAGGTTTTAAAGACACAAACAGCATTTCCTCACAGTAAATTATGTAGTTTTAAGGATTGCTAAAAAACAGGCCCCAAACATCCTTGTACATATGAATATATACACATCGCTTGAACCAAGACTGTTAAAAACGCCTTAATTCCACAGACTACAGATTATGAGATTATCCAAATATTTTAGACTATGAAGCTGTTGTAAACTGTTTATTTGGATGCATTTAAATACATGTGATATGCTTTTTACTGTGTATGATCTTTTCTTAATTGGTTAAAACTCATTCCCTTCTAGAAGGAACACAGGTGTCAATTAACTTTGAGTAGAAAGATTTTAAACTGCTAAAATTAATACAGTCATATTCAGTAATTTACAGTATTCATTCTGATGAGGCTTGTTTATCAGATTAAAAGTGTCTTTTGAAAATAACCTTTAAGCAGGTATTAAAAATGAATACTTTAGTTTCACTTAGTGAATTAAGTTACTGAAATAAATTAACTTTTCAGTAATCTCATTTATTGAATGAATCTGTACATTTAAGCTAATCGGACTGATATGAGTTTACGTGTGTAATTATAACAAAGTAGTAAATCAATTGATACAGATGATGATCAATGGCTTATGAGTCTTATTCATTCCCTACTATATGAGCAGATAGTAAAATGGCTGTCTCTCTTGTCAAAGCGAGTAAAAAATGTCCTCCCCTGCTGGTATAAATTAGCACATGGCTGGAGCGAAACATCCTGCTTTAGATCGGACTGTTTCATAACTGAAAAGGTCAAAACTGCAAAGGTGACATGGTAAAGAGGGGAGACAAAGGAATCTACTGTCTATAAGTAGTTTGATGAAAATGCAGCTTGGTTTAAAGCATTCAGAATAAATCTAATATACATATGTGCTTTGAATCTGGAAGCAGGAACATTGTGTGACCTGACTGCCCTCAGACCAGCCAACTGGTTTCTCTCAAAGATTTAAAACAAATCTGTTCTTATACAAAACTGATTTTTTTTTCTTTCCTTTTAATGTGAGTTAACACAACTCTAGACTGAACTGGGATCAGGGGCTATAACAGCCACCATGTTGGTTGGAGTTGAAGATTTTAATTGTTAAATTGGGAAATAATTTACCAAAACTCTGCAGATTCTTCAAACATTTCTTGCAAACAAAAACAAAACATTGGCCTGTCTGCTTGATGACAGTTCCCCATCAGCCCTTTCTAGTAGCTAGAGGTGACCTGTCCAGGTGAACCCTGCCCCTACAACCATTGCATGATGGGAAGCCGCTAAGTTATGCTTGGATAAAATCAGAACTTTAAGCATGACTGAAGAAGCAACACAAGCAGAGTAAAAATAGCAGAATAAGGAAAAAAAAGGAAAAGATTAATTTGTACTTTCACTGTTTTCAGGGCATGAACTTCATGCAGAGTTGTAGTTTGTGTTAGCTGAAGTGTTTGTAGTTTTTAGGGGTAGCATGAGCAGCCCCTCCCCTCTGTATCTGTGTATAAATTTGAAGGTTTGAAGGAGGGGCTGCAGCTCTTCAGCTTCAGGAGAAAAACTGACAGCAGCATGCTGCCACCGTGAGTAATGCTGATTATACTGAGAATTATTAATATCTTAGACCATTAATTTTCTGTTCTTTCGATCTTTATTTTGCTGTTGATTGGAAAAAGTTGCTCTTTGTATTGCTTATTGTTGGTGCAATTTGTATATTGTGATTTACTGGATTTATGGATTTTAATAGTCCTGATTAGTCTTTATAATAATCTTTGACAGAGTAACTGTTGTGTTTTTTGTTATATTTATAATATCTCATCCTGGTTATACATTCATCCTGTTGCAAATAGTTTGGCAACAACTATAGGGACTGTTTTTGAATTTGAGCTATGAAACATTTAATTTAATTTCTACCTTTCTACATATAATCAATGGATTATAGTGCATCTAATGAAAAAACAGCATTATATTGGTAGAGTAATACTGTGTTTTCTCTCTTTATTGTAATTAGTCAAACTTTTTTTGATCTGTCCAATCAGATCACTCTCTGTGTTGCAGCTGAGGTTATCAAATAAATTAAAGTTTAGATTGTATTGATCATTATTGATAATGATGAATAGATTTTTGAACAGAAATGTCTCATAATGCTAAAGTGGATTATTTGTATACTGCTTTTTTTCTATTAGTGTTTCCCATAAAGAAAAGTGAGCAAATCTCCATAAAAATTTGTATTGTTCCATATTATTGAATACTCCATTCATCTGTTTGTTAAAACAGAAACCTACTGATTGTGTCGATAGTCATCCTTCTGGCAACTACGGCATCTACGGCACCTGTGGAGGGTAAAAAAGAAAATTCTATTTTATTTGACTCATTCTGTTTGATTTTTATTCTGGTTCTGCAGCCGGTGGAGATGAGAGTTTGTGTTGTGTCTTCCAGAGAAGGAGGTGGAGGAGGTGGAAACGGAGGCCACAGAGATGTTGGAGGGGGAGGTGTCTGAGGAGGAGGAGGGTAGGCCTGTGTGTGAGGGGAAAAAGCTAAATATGTTTACTGAAGAGCAAAAAGGTCAAATTTAATCTTCATTTAAAGTGCAGAACAAAGAATAATCACAAAACTAAACTGAATAAAATATCTTTTGCAATTTTTATAAAATTATTGTTACATAATAATGTGTTGCATATTACTAAATGACAAAAACTTGAAAAAGCATAAAACTGCAGATAAACTGATTAAATATCAAAATATTAATAGTTAAACTTCAGCTGCATTGACACCACTGTCCTTTTTGTGACAAGTTAAATTTCTAACCAAGAAAAGTCACATTAACAGCTCTTTTCTGACAGTTATTATGCTTTTATTTTAATCAAACCAACAAGAAATGTCTAGGTTTAGGAGGACATTAGAGACATAGACATTGGAGCCTTTTCCACTATTTGGTCAGGTGTCAGGGAAAATGGATTTGACTTCACTGAGAGGAGAAAGACAGCAATGCAGATCAGAATAGAAAACACATCTTCTAAAATTTACTATATTTGACTGTCGTTAAAGGTAGATATGCATCATACTGAATATTAATATATATAATATATTAGAGATGAAGACCTTTAAAACAGAATAAAATCAAAATGTCTTTGCGAGACGATATCAAACATAATGGACGAGTTAGTTCATCAACAGATGGATATCTGACATGTTAAACACACCATGTGTTTGTTTTCTATTGCAGAACCTTAAAAATAAGGTGGCTTTTCTTTAGTGAATGAAGATCAAGGTTGTACCTGAGATTACATTGTCTCCTGATTATGACAGATAACCTGCAGTCACAAACTGATAAGTAGAGAAAAACACATAAATGTGCAGCTTTTGAACAATTGTTTATCGTTAGAGTATTAAAAAGATATTTTTGCAAAGGTTCTTAATGCTGAGATGTGGGGCCGGATCCCCAGTGTTTTCATGATTTATTTATTTTGTTTTGTTTATTTCTTTGATTTATTGCTTGTGATTTGATTTATTTTGCAAATACAGTTTTACATGTTTTTATTTGTTGGATTATTGTGCAGATAACCAATATCAACCATTACTCTCAGCCCCAACACCTCCGACGCAACAACAGCAAGCTTTAAGCATGAGCTCCACACCTATGCTTTGTTTATTTACAGACCCCTTCTATAAATCTGAATATTATTAAAAGTTAATTTTTTTCACATATTATATTCATTAATAACACAGATGCAGATGTTTTTAAGCCACTATTTCTGTTAATAATGATTTTCCTCTTACAGCTAATGAAAACATGACATTTAAGATTAGAATATTACATCAGACCAGTAAAACATTTTAATTATAGAAATGTGGGCCAAATGAATGTTTAGTACCTGCTTAAAGGTTGTTATATTCAAAAGGTACTTTTTATTTGGTAAATGAGCCTCATATTGTAATTTATTGAATATGAGGATGTGTATTTGAATGACTTCTTTAAATAACCACTAACAGGCCAGGGCAAATTAACTGTAACATTTTGGATCTTTTTCTCAATGGTTTTGAACATTTTTATACATTCTGTGTTTCTAAGAACAATTTTCACTGCTACTTTGTATAAAGAAACAGCGTATAAAGACTTAGATGGAATAAACTTTGCTTTATTAAACAGAGCAAATGGTCCTCATTTAAGTCATCAAGGATCAAAGACGAACAAGGGAAAAAGATAATAGGAAAATAACTCATGTTGATGGAAATTAATTAATTTCACTAAGTTGAAAGAAATAAACAAACATCCTCCAAAGACCAGACAATAAAGATTTTTCCTAACGTGAATCTTTAAAAATGATGTTAAACCCTTTTTAATTAGAGAAATAAATGTTGGATTTTTTTCCTTTTCAGATGATGATGATGACTCCAAGAGTCAGGATAATATTGATGGTGAGCAGATAAAACATTATGACCTTTACATATAAACCTGCATAAATAAAATAATCTAAATTTAAAGTCAAACCTCAGAACCAAAGTTTTTCATTAAAATTTAAGGCTAGTCCTGAATTTCTCACAAACCTTTAGCGTAATTAAGCTCTTAAAACTACAGTCGTCTTGTTGCAATTTCATTTTTTAGTGAAGAAACTAATAACATTTTTGCTCCCAGAAACAACTTGAAATGCCTGATTTATAAACCCTTTTTCTAGATATTTTACTAATTTTAAACTTAAAAATTCACTGTTTTCCTGCAGGATTCCCTTCAGATTTTAATGCAACGGATCCTTGGTTAATTTTAATAAACCTAGACTTTCTTTTAGCTGATGGAACAGAAGGTTTATTCATCCTGGACACCTGATCCTATGTCCTCCTTCCTGCAGGAGCTCAGCAGACCACCGTGTCAGCAGCAGCCGGAGGTTCAGGTGAGTCAGCCCTGATTGGGTTTTTCCCTCCTGAAAAGTGTGTTTGTTTCCAGTTTGGTCTCATATTTAATCCAGATTAACTGGCTGGTATTCCTACCAGGATTAACCCGATTCAGTCCAATCCACATCGTGAAGACAGGTCCACCATTGTGGTACAACGCTGGTGTTAAAGCTTCAGCACCACCTGCTGTAAAAGAAGTACAGGGGAAAGGCTAAAGCTATGTAATTAACATTTCTGATCAAATGTACAGAAAAAAGACGGAGTGACATAAAAAAGCTCAAAGAAAATTTAATTTGGAAGCTGAAAAGTAGTATCAATTAATCTTTTAGTGAAAAGTTTTAAATTTACAAGCTTTGTTCAACTGTTCTTGGAACAATGCTGCCTCAAGAAAAATCCTGGAGAAAATCTCAGAAATCTACATTTTTGGGAAAAATCTGAATCTAATTTTCATTGCATTTTTTTGTGTTTCACAAATAAAACCTGCGTGTTTTACAGAATATAGGTTTGACTCATCCGTATACCGTGCCCTGAAAAAGTATTCATACCCCTTAAAGTTTTTTTTACATTTTGACACATTACAACAATAAACCTTACTGCATTTTACTGGGATTTCTAGTAATAGTCAAACACAAAGTGGTCCATAACTGAAGTGAAGCAGAGAAACGTCGATACATAACTACACGTTTTTGTCTGAAAACGTTGGCAAGCATTTGTATTTAGCTCCTTTTACTTTTTTGACCCTGAATGACATCCAGTGCAACCAGCTGTCTCCAAAATTCACTTAATTGGTAGATATAGTTCTGAGAAGGCCTCAGAGAACATTGGTGATCAAACAACATCATGAAGACCAAGGAACACAGCAGACAGGTCAGGGAGCAATACTGTATATGGAGATGTTTAAAGCAGTGTTGGGTTATAAAATAAGTTTTAAACATCTTACAGACAACATGGTTGTCCATTTAAACTAACAGGCCAGGCAGTAAAGGCTTTATTCAGGGAAGCAGCCAAGAGGCCCATGGTAACTATAGAAGAGCTGCAAAGCTCAGTGAGAAGCTGTTAGTTGGACCAGGATTTGATGAGCCAGCCTGTTGAATTGTTGAAAGAAAGCCAAAAGAAGTCTCCACTGGAGTTTGCTACAAACCACGTGAAGACCATAGCAAAAATGTGGACTGGAGTTTGAGACCCCTCCCATACATATAAACCTAACTGAATCATTTTAGCAAGGCTTGAAAACTGATGTTCTCCATCCAGTCTGACTGAGCGTATTCTTGCAGAGAACAGACATTTGAACCTCTACATGTGGGCACCTGGAAGAGAAACAATCCACAAGAACTGAAGCTCAAATTGCAGTGAAAGGTGTTTTTACAGACTATTAAGACATGGGGGTGAATGCATATACAAGCCACATTTTTTTCCATTCTCATTTATCAACAATTTTGAAAAACACGTATTAGTTTCTTTCCACGTCAGAATGTTTCATTATTTTGTATAGCTTTTTTATAAATAATTCCAGTAGCTGAAGTTTGTGGTTGTAATAAGAACATGAAAAAGTTTTTTTTTTTTTTTCATAATTATCTCAGTCTAAATTTGTTCTAATGCCAAAACACATCAAAAATGTTTTCACAAATACAAATGTTTTATAAAAATGTGCTTCGATAATCTGCATTTAATGTAATGTTATGTAGTTCAAGTTTGACCAATCCAAGTAGTTTAGATTTTTAAACCAGAGATGATAAAATATTCCATATTCCTCAAAAAACATCTTAAATGTCTTAATCAGCAGTGGTCTACAGCCAGATTTTGTTACCGTGCATTTAATAGGCACACCTCAGGGGGATGCCCAATGACCTTTAGACATGCAAAAAAAACTGTAGCTTGTTTGTTTTAGTTTTATTTAAATGATCCTGACAGAAGGGCCCTAGCTGGAAACCATACTGCCAATATCACTGCCTCTGGTTGATATAAAGTTTGATATTTTAAACTTTAAATGTCAGTTTACTCTTTATCAAGAAATATTTTTCTCTTCGAATAACAGTTGAGATTTGAAGGTTTAATTAAATAACTGCAAATCTTTTGTTAAAAACTTTTCTAGGAAATATAAAGTTTGAAAGCTTAACATTAAATAAATCACCACAATTAAAGATCGTGTTTTGTGTTCTTCTCAAAGCTATTTCCGTAAATATTCAACATCTGAGTGATGTGTTCACCTTTTGTCTTCATCTTTTAAACAGATTACTATAACATTTGACACCAAAGGAGTCTTTGCTTTATGCTATTTCATGGATAAGAATATCAGAATATTTGGATAAACAAGAATGTTGCTGTCATGGTTTTTGGCAAACATCTCACCCATATCCCATAAACTCTCAGGAGGCAAGAAAGAACGTTAAATGTCTTTAGAAGCATGTAGAGGGCTGGTCTTGGAGGATTCCTTTTGGAGAGTGGTTTTCAATCCTGGTCCTCAGGAGCCACTGTCCTGCATGTTTTAGGTGTTTCCCTGCCTTCACACACCTGACTTCAATAAATGGGCAATTAACAGGCCTTTGAAGCACTTGATGGCTGCTGAGGAGGTAATGCAATCATTTGATTCAGGTGTGCTGGAGCCGAGACACATCTAAAACATGAAGGACAGTGGGTCCTGAGGACTAGGATTGACAACCACTGCTTTAGGGGACGGCAGATCTCTATAAGAGGTAGCAGAGAGATGAGCAGAGAAACAGTAACAGGTAACAATTGAGAGTAAATGGTTCTAACTGGGTAGGAGGAAGGATGAAGAGCTTGAAAGGTGAAGGCAGAGTCCAGAAACGTAGGTCAGTATGGTATTTGCAGCAGAGTATGACGAACAGGTCTAGTTGGAGATGGAGCTTAGGATAGGGGAGGATGGCTGCCAGTTGTGGCAGACTGTTCCAGAGGTTACTGGCCTGAGATGGTTTGAACAATGGTCCCACAATGCTTTACGAAAGTTAAATCCAGGAAGGGCAGAAACCTTGGAAGTGTATAAATGGCGTGTATTAACAAAAACCCAGAATACTTCTGGGTAGTATTCAATATGAAGAGAGCAAGGGGGCTAGAGATACTCAAGTATCAAAGGACCAGCAGCCAGCTCCTTTAAGACTCCAGCTGAGGGCTGATCAGAAACAGGTGCGTTGAAGCACTCTACTCAGCCCTGCTCACCTGCAACCCACGCAGGGAAAACCACCAAACAAAGCACAACGATCCCGATCCCAAACAGTCGCTAGTTGCAAGAAAATTAAATGATCTATTGTCTTGAAAGCTGTTTATGCATTAAATCTTACATCTTACATCTGCTCTTGGGCACACTGCTACTAGAACCTAGATTGCAAACAGTATTTGAAGACGATACAAACTAAAACTTGGATATAAGCTCAAACAGACCCCCAAGTTTAGAAAACCTGCTGGCTGTCTTGATTTGTTTCTCCAATGGACATCCTCCACTTCAAACATTTATGGTTGTACTAAAACTGCTGCAAAAGATTTGTTTTCTTCACTGTAATATTCTAGTATTTCAAGTTGTGATCAATGTGTGTCCTACACAAAAAATCACTTGTTTCTGTCTGCCATGATGGGAATTTTGTTTGTCAGCTTCCAGTGGCCAATCCCTAGAGACGAGACCACATGTTGGAGCAGCTGGAAGCTCTACAGGTAAACAAAATGACTGAAATGTATTAGGTTTATTTCTTTGAACAGTGTAATAATTCATGTTTAATGTCTTAGGGGATCCAGTCTGATTTGTCAAGTAGTTACTGAAGTTGTTTAGTTCTGCTGAAGATTATATTTCTAAATGAATTGTCTTTTGGTAGTTTGTTTTTTTCTCAATTTGGTGTTGGGAGAATATTTGGTGTTTTAATTGCAATGCATAGTTGCTTGGTAAAATTTATATGCTGTTGATTTATTTTCAATGTTAAGTTTATTACAAAATGCTGGTAGTTTGCTTAAATTAGGTTTAGTTGTGTTGGGTTGGTAGTTGATGGTCATAGGAAGATATCTGGTCAGTTTGTAACTATATTTTGGTAGACAAAATGGGCTGATATTGTTTTTATTTCAATATTGTTGGTTGGTACCTGTTGATGTTGGGTTGATTCGGGTGTTTGGAGCATATTTGATTTTGTTTTGTAGGGTTTTATGGCACTAGTGGCCTTTATTTCCAGTTTTTAGGCAGGAATTGGGCTAAGAGAGTAAGGGGGAAGACATGCAGCAAAGATCCCAGGTTGGGAATCGAACCCTGGACGGCTGTGTTGAGGACAAATACCCTCCATATATTTGTCCTCTACCTCTACACCACACGGCGCCTCAGTTTTTTGGGTTTGTTTGGTTAATTATGGTGTTTGGTGAATATTTGATTGTTGTTCATATGGTTGGCAGGTTTTTGTTTTTTTTTACAGCTGATGTTTGATAGAACATTTTCAGCAGGTGTTTGGCCAGGATTTAGTGGGTAGTTGAAGGTATTTAATTAATATTTGATTGTTAGTTGACTGTTTGATTTAGTTATTTTTGTTAGTATTTACCTGGTGGTTGAAGATCATGTAACTGGTGTCTTGGTGACATTTTGCTGTTGGTTTGATAGATATTCAACTAATTAGTTAATTAGGGGTTGATTGATAAATATTTTTTGGTCTTAGGTTAGTGTGTGGTAAATATTTTATCGTTGGTTTCTGTAGTTAGGACATGACTGTTAGGATGTCAATGATTGGTTTGTGTTTAGTTTTTGTGAGATATTATCTTATTTGAATTGCTATTACTCATTAAGTACTGTTATTTTAGTAATACAATTATACATTGTTACAATCAATTATATTTGTCGTGAACTGAATTAGTATTTAATATTTTAGGGCTACATTTCGGAGTACAGTTATAAGCATTCCTTGTAGATTTTAGTTATTTAAAAGTGTCGTTTCTGTTTCTCAGGTCACGGAGGTGATCTCTCCTCTATCAACTTTGCAGGTGATTTTTACCTTGTGGTTCACCAGTCAGCCATATTTCTTCAGTCATGAGACAAAAAGAAACATTCACCCACTAAGGACATCTGTCATAAAACAATGTTAAGATAAATGTTATCACTGATTGAAAAATATGATTGAAAACCTATTGTATGAATGACCTTAACCACATATTAATATCATAACCCTAGAATTAAGGGGCTTGTATGACTATAACTATGTAAATATTACTATGATCAGCATTAAAAATTAACATTACGTTTGACCTACATTAGAGAAATTGGTCTGCTGTATTTGTTAATACACTAGTTAAAAAAATAAAATCTATGTTGTACTGAGAAAGATTGTTATAGATTTAAACAAACAGGCCCATTCTTTAAACTCTGGCTGATTATTATTCATTACTAGAGGAACATTTATTACTGTAACCTTTAAAGTCCGAACCTAAAACAACATCCTAAACAAAACCAGTATGAAAAACACTGAGAACTCCAACTTCTGAGCAATCCCTTAAGATTTAATGCTATGTTGCAGCAAGCTGTGTGGCAGTGCTGAGGCTAACTAATTCTTAAACACAGCAATATTTAGTATCAGCTGTTATTTTAAATTCAGCTCTCCTTTGTAGCAGTACCGCAGCTAAAAATGTTATATCCTTCAGCCACCACAAGAGGCGCTGCAGCCAGAATGGAGGCCCCTATGGTTACATTAAAATAAACTATTACTGAAATGTTTGTTTGTGTTTATTTTGTACAGCAGCTGGACATCCAGGCAGCTCCTCAGGTAAATCCACCGGTTCAGTCCATACAGATCACAACTTTAGGTTTATGTATTTTTTATTTTGTATTGCATAAACGTTTGCTGGAAAAATATCACTTTGATTGATCCAGACTGTTGAGTTTGCTAATCCAGATGACCTGAATATAACCTGATTTGTAGTTTGAACCTTAAAAATCTTACCATAATCCTTACCCCCTAACCCTGACCCTAACCCTAAACGCAATGTTTCATTCGACTTTTAATCTAATTTAGAACCTTTTCTATTAGCTTAACTATAACTTTTAATTTTTATTCCCTTCTAAACATTTAACCTACAACCTCCTGCATTGGGGGTGTGGGCGGGGCTGTGGGGAAATGGGTGGAGTGGTTGTGGGGGTCCTTGGTCGGTTTGACTTGCCATTTGGGGAAGAAACTCGCCGTGGCTCCATTCTGTGACCGGTTGTCCTTTGGCTACTGTGGGTTCCTAGCTGGATCGAATTGTGACGCGGGGGGTTCATCCGAACCCCTTTTTTAGCTTCGTACTGGCATTGGGTTTCCGTGGTTGGCTGAGGGATGCCGGCCGGTTTGGTTGCCTGCGGTAGGATTGAAACCCGTTGTGGCTTCATTCCATGACCGGGTTTCCTTTGTCTGCTGTCGGATTCTTGCCGGTTTGTATGCGGTGCGGAGGGCCTGTCAGGACCCTTTATTAGCTGCATTCCGGTACTGTTTTCCTGTGGTGGATGAGGGATCCAGGCCGGATTTGTTGCTATACGACGGGCAGAGACCTATCGCCGCCACATTCCGATGTTGGGTGTCCTTCGGTGGCTGGGGGATCCTTGCCGGCTTGTGTAAAGCCAGGGGGCTTAATTGAGCCCCCTGTTGGCCCCATTCCGGTACGGGGTTTATCTAGCGGCTGTGGTTCCCAGCTGGTTTGCTTGGCTTTGCGGCTGGTGGAGGCCCCTCCTGGCTTCATCCGATTCCTGGGATTACCTGCATGATCTTTTGCCCGATTCCTGGGTCCTTGCTCGCTCCCTGATGCGGTATTAGGATTGTTTTATTGTGTACCTTCCACCTGGGTCTAACATAAGGAGATGAGCTCTTGCTGACATGCATCGGGCCGTGCCTTGCCTTTGACTCCCTACACCAAACTTTTTCGGTCATTAGACTGAATTAGGGGGATGTCATCGTGACACTAAACTCACCCTAACCCTAAACACAATGTTTCATTCGACTTTTAATCTAATTTAGAATCTTTTCTATTAGCTTAACTCTAACTTTTAATTTTTATTACCTTTCAAACATTTAACCTACAACCTCCTGCATTGGGGGTGTGGACGGGGGTGTGGGGACATGGGTGGAGTGGTTGTGGGGGTCCTTGGTCGGTTTGACTTGCCATTTGGGGAAGAAACTCGCCGTGGCTCCATTCTGTGACCGGTTGTCCTTTGGCTACTGTGGGTTCCTAGCCGGATCGGATTGTGACGGGGGGGGATTCATCCGAACCCCTTGTTTAGCTTCTTTCCGGTATTGGGTTTCCATGGTTGGCTGAGGGATGCCAGCCAGTTTGGTTGCCTGCGGTAGGATTGAAACGCGTTGTGGCTTCTTTTTTTTTTTGTCTGCTTTTGGGATTCTTGCCGGGGTTTTTTGCCCGTTGCGGGGGGTTTAGGACCCTTTGTTAGCTGCATTCCGGTACTGTTTTCCTGTGGTTAGGATTTCCCCGGGCCGGATTTGTTGCTATAGGGCCCCGGCGGGGGAAAACCCTATCGCCCCCGCCACATTCCGATGTAGGGGGATGTCATCGTGACACTAAACTCACCCTAACCCTACCCTAATAAAATATCCCAGCTGACTTAAATGAATAATTTTTCTTGTTTTTTAAATTCATTTTACTTTTGATGAGGAAAATAATGTCCACAAGTTAATTTTACTGTGTAATTCAGTGTAAAACTTTGCTGAAACAAAGAAAATACTACTCTCCATTTAGAATCGGACTCTGAACGTGTTGTACTGCAACTCAACATTTGGATGAGAAAGTCTCCAACAGTAACCTGTTATTGTTCTGATTTTGATCTCCCAGGTTCTGCAGTTTCTCCAGGTTCTGAAGGTTCCACGGGTTCTGCAGCCTCTGTAGGTTCTGCGGGATCTGGAGGTTTTGTGGCCTCAGCAGGATCTGCAGGTTCTTCAGGGTCTGTAGGTTCCATGGGGTTTGTAGGCTCTGTAGGTTCTGCAGGCTCTGTAGGTTCAGGAGTATCTGCGAGTTCTGTTGACTCTGCAGGTTTTGTACATTCTGGAGGATCTCCAGGTTCTGTAGCAGTTGAAATCTCTGGTGTTTCTGCAGGTCAAACTCACTCAGCAGGTAATCATGAGGCTATATCTAATAGAAAACAGGGTCATATGAGCAAATATACTGGTGTAAATCAACTGCAACTGTTAAGTAAAAGTCATTTTTGTTCTTGTAGGAGCTGAACGCCTACCAAGTTCATCTAAAACAGACATGAACGGTAAAATATCTAAAAATTAATGTTGGTCGTTTCACTTTTGGTGTAGTTACACAATAGGAGCTGTTTGGTGCATGGTCAAAATTTGATTTGCCCTTCGTAGAATAAATCTAACCAGTTGGTTAGAAAAATTATTTTAAAAAGATGGTCAGCTCAGGGATGGACTGGGGAGGATGTGGAATATGAGGCGCTAAGGGTTGACCAAGCTGGAGTCAGATGACTATTGGTATTTCAGCTGTGACCCTCATTTCTTGCCTCTAAATTCTAACAGTATAATAAAACAAAAAACATCTAAAACAAGGAAGTACAGAAATTTTTAACCCAGCAACTCCTTTAGTCCCTTTGGATCAATACATTTGCCTGCAGGTACAAAACTGACTGATTAACTTTGCCATCTACAAATCTCTCTGATGTTAAAGCATTGTTTGTGTCTGCAGGTGCTGATGGAGTAGACTCGGAGACCAATGGTGAATTTATCTATAAATTACTTGAAAACATGGTGTACTGTGTGGTAGTTTGTTTCTTATAGGAAAACAAAACATCAGGACTTCTAAAAATGTTGGAAATCTTTTAAAGGCTGAAAATCAGTTGAGTTACTTATTTCTGTTATTTACAGGTAATGGACAGAAGCTGCTGAACGGTGGAGGAGGTGGGGCGGGAGTCCACAGTCAGACCGGTGAGCAGTGGGATGGATGAGTGGAAAAACATGGAAACTTGAATAAGTTAAGAAAAGTTGAATGTCACAAAAGCATCTTTTCAAAGCAGTGATCTATTTTAGACCTCAAGGCAAATAAAAACTCAACCACGTTTTCTGATGTGCACCTATTTTATATAGACCCACACATATTCACTGTTCAAAAACTGATAACCAGCATCAAACTATCACTTACATGGATCCAGACTGATGAGTTTGTTAATCCAGATGACCTGAATATAAACTGACTTGTAGTTTGAACCTTAAAAATGTAACCAGCCTTGAAAATTGAACTGCAGAAAAAAAAATATTCAATCACATTAGAACAAGAATACCGTCAATAAATTACTAAAATAAAATTTGTTAAAGCAAGGAACTCCTCCACTTAGGAACAGAAGCTAAGTCCACGTTTGGATATATCCATCTCCTTCGGGCTCTGTGTGAAGATCATTAGAGGTCAGAGTTTCTCACCTGGGTTAAGCAGGAGGGAACATGTAAATAGAGAGAATCTTGTTTTTGACTCTGATTTCAGCACTCACTCAAACCAGTTGTTGCAATTACTATGTGAAATAGCATTTGCACTTTGGAAATTATATTTTCACCATTTTAATCTCCACAATTTTAAAAAAGTTTGTGATGATGCTGAAAAAAGCAGAGAGACTGAATGCTCTGATCCCCATGGTGGTGAGATGGGCGGAGGGCACAGACAGGTGTATGGAGGAGGACGATCTAAGGTAGCGGCAGAGGACGGGCAAGGTTATCAGTGTCCTTAAATTTTAATGGGAGGATTTTGATTTGGATACGTGACTGTACCAGGAGCCAGTGAAACAGCTGAAGGACAGGAGTGATGTGGTGGAACGAGGAGGTTCGAGTTATGATGCAGGCAGCTGAATTCTGGACCAGTTGAAGCTTATGGAGAGATTTATGAGGAAGACAGAAGAGAAGAGAATTACGATAATCAAGGGAAGTGACGAGACTGTGGATAAGGATGGCAGTAGTGTGGGAGGGGCAGAGCCAATTGATGTTTCATAGGTGGAAGTAGGCTGACCTGGTGATGTTATTGTGGGATTTGAAAGATAATGTACTGTCAAGGATGACAACCAGACTTTATCTGGGAGGAGGTTGAGACAGTGGAATAATCAATAGTGAGAAAAAAGCTACCTGCTTTGGATAAGGTGGATTTGGTGCCGATGAGGAGAACCCCAGTTTTGCTACCGTATAATTGAAGGAAGTTTAGGGTGTGTATTAATCAAATTTACTTAGTTCCTTAAACCTAAAAGGCAACAATTTATAAAACTCTTATTAAAACTCAGATAAAGGAGGACTGAACTACGTAGATGTAATAATTTATGTTTGATGAGAAATAACCATAGTTAAAAGAGACAAAAAATAGTATGCTCCAGTTGTGCAGTGTATCTCTTTATAATAAGGTACCTTAAAGAGGTTTAAACTCTGAAACCACTTAATAATTAACTGATTAACTTTCACTTGAACTTCTTACAGTTGTTTTTATATTTGTGCTTCATCAGGAATCGTTGATCCATCCAGTCATGACTACCTGCTCAACCTTATGGGTAAGTTGGTCTGATCCAAATGTTTTAGTTCACCTTGCTGCAAGATTGACATACTTGAGTCAAAATCAGATATAGAGATATTGCCTGGTTTTATATCTAGACTCCATACTTTGCTACACTGTCAACATTAACATAGATACTCTTTGAGACAAAGAAGGGCAAGCATCAAGTAAGGCATCTAAAAAAAAAATTGTCCAATAAGGAAATAAAGTGGTGCATTACACATCATCAACAGATAGCTTTATTATTCTAGATCAATGGTGTCTTCATGAATAGAATGATGGTCTGTGAAGGTCACCAAACAGAGAAGATGCTTTGTAAACACATTAGACACCATAAGAATCTAATGGGGTTCACAATGTGGGTTAGCACCAGTGGCGGATGCTGGTCTTTCAAGGAGGGGAAGCTCAATTTCAAGATCGCTGATTCGCTCATTTCGCTGTCAATCAAAAAGGGATTCAGCCTCAGAAGGATCATCCAATCATCATGCAGAAGCTGAGCGTCCAGGCCAGCCGAGGGCAGCCCACTGCCTCATAAACCCCCAGAGACGCTAACCGTCCGATGGGCGGGACAAAGCCCAGCATTTATCCAATTACTCGTCTCGTTTCGCTGCAGCCGAGACTGCCCCATAGACCCCCAGAGACGCTGAGCGTCCGATGGGCGGGACAAAGCCCAGCATTTTTGCTTCGCTATTGTACTCACTGTTTAAAGCACTGGGAAGCTGCGGGAATGAGTGAGAGGAAAGCCGCGTCGTTACTAGTGATAAGAAGCTGATTCTGAACAAAAGTTGAGCGCGTTATAGCGTATATTTAGTCAATGACATGTACACACAGTATATATTTGATCACTTATTTTTTGACATTTTAGGGGAAGCTGAGCGTCCCTGTTCGTCTTGGAGAAATCGCCACTGATTTGCACAATAGCTAGGAGTAGCATCATGCAGTTGGTCACCTTGTGGGGTGTACAGATATCTCACTGAACTGATGTCTGAATGTGATGCAAATGCATCTACACATTATGTCCTCCCATAACATGATGCACCCCACATATGCCACCACTTATAATTTAGGCAAGTTGAAAGATTACATGGTATCAGCATTGCACCTTAAAGATGCCAGGTTTACCACAGATAGGTCCCACTGTGATGAAACTTACATAAAAACTGTGCAAATGTCACCGCAATGACCCAACAATACAGTTACCTCCCATGCTACATAATGCAGGCACTCTGTCTGTGCTGATGAAAATTCATTCACATTCAGGGAACAATTTCAGCTAATAATTGTATGACCAGTTGTAAAGAGCATTAAACTCTTAGTCAAAGATGATTTGACAATCATTAAATTAATAAAAAAAAAACAGTAACACAATGGCAACAAGTGTTGATAATATACAAAACAGCCCACATCAGAAATATGCATATGCATAGGTCATGGATCCAAAGGAGCTTTATAGCTTTAGATTTAGACCCACATAAATTTTGGATACCACCACATAAATTTTTCAGTCTTAGAAACTAAACAATTAGGCTGAACTCATCATGCTGGATCAAATAAAGTGGAAAACATTTTTTAAGAGGACAAATATAACAAATGGAACTTGATCTCTTCCAAAACACTTATGAATTTTTCCGAATGTGTTCAATTAGGGAGTGTCTACCAGATTTGGTAACTCGAGTTTGAAACCCTTACTCAACTCGCACTTAAGTCACAAAAATAGACTTGACTAAATCTTAGTAACAGTTTTTATTATAAGTAAAGAATGAAAGGAGTCCAGTATATGAGCTACAAACTGAAGCTGCTGGGCATGTTTTACTATGAAAGGACACACTTGATTATTATTCAGTGATGTTTGTGGATTATGGGATGTCAATCCCTCATGAAAATCTGTTAAAGTACAAGTTCGGTTTCCTAAACTACAGTGATGAAGGGCTGGAGGTGACCTAGATGTTGTGAAGTTCTGTCTCACTCACCAACAAAGCGCCCAGTGTTTGTTTAAGGCAGTTAGTCTGTGGATGTGTGATATGTTGCCCACAACTAAATAGTGTCCTACATTTTCCTTCACACACACTTTATTGCAAGAATGTTAATTGATTCTTATTGTGTTTACAGGTGGTGGTTTGGTGGATCCATTCAGTACAGATGGTCATGTTAACATTCAAGGTCTGATCTCAGATTTCCCCCTGATGAAGCAGATGATTGAACTCTGAAACTAGACCCTGAAACCTGTCTTTTATTCTGACAGCTCACTTGACCCCACCAACTCACCATGACTTCTCAGGTACAGCATCTACCAATCTTCTTTTTCTTCCGTTTTTAGTCAGGGTATCATTTGAGCGGCTACAGAACTTATCAGGTTTCATTATTAGGCAGGTAATCAATGTTTATGCTTTAGTGATTGGTACCGGTGTAACAGTAGCTCCACCTGGTGGACAGAGCATCCTGGGCTCACCTGCAGGTACTCAAATCTCCTCCACGTGTGTCAGAAGAACATTTTTAGCCAGTTCAGCCTGGATTTTATTTCAGAGTAAAATAAATATTTCTTTAATGAGTTATTACATTCTTCTTCATGTCTCCTGATGAAGATTTTTTTAATCACTCTGTGGGAAGCATTGACCAATCAGGAGCAGACGGCACCTGGCTGAATTCCGGATCTGACCAATCACTGGCCAGGCCTTTCTCAGGTACCTCCCATTTTGCAGGTAGGAGGAGGAAAAGATGTTGGATGTGAAATTCTAGTAGCTAAGCACAGGTCTTACTTAAAGCAGAATAAGAGCCTGTTTTTGCTCATCATGTCCAGTTTCTTCAACATCTTTATTAGACAATGGCATTGGAGCTCACCAAGAGCAGACAGGTAAGCTGTACATGTTCACACCTGTGGGTTCACTAAAGCTTCTGCTTTCTTGGCACGTTTATATTTTGAACACAACACGTCTTTTGCTTCTGTGACTTGTATGTTTGCCCCCTCAGATGGAGCAGAATCACCTGACAATAATGGTAAAATAAAGTGTTGTATATATATATATATATATACACTTATGTGTATTGTATATACGGACATGCGGAAAATGGATCTCATTTTGTTTTTTCAGGAAACGGTAGACAAACTGTCTTGACAAACATGAATGGAGGTAAATTATTAACTTTTTATTACATTTTATTTTAATGAACAGGCAAAACTCCCCTAAAACATGAAAAACATTTACAGAAATGTGTGATACACTAATGTAGATATGTGGGAGCACAAATATTTGGGTCATGGTTCTTAAATACAGTAAATATCTACATTTGAGGATTAACATTTGCTTGACTCTGGATGAAAAATGGAAACAACAGTCTCACTTTATTAGTAAAATAAAAAGATAAATTAGTCATTAAAATACATTAAAGCTTAGAATTATTCCTATTCAGTAATCTTTTCATTTTATCAATTTGTTCCTTCTGACTAGAAGTAATATTAACATTCTGTAGCAGTTGAGCCAGAGTCCTGACCTGAATCTGTGGTAGGAGCTAAAGATTAGGGTGATGACAAAGAGGCCTTCCAACCTCAAAACAAAAGATAAATATTTAGAATATCATTAGAAACAGACAAAAGCTGACCGGTTATTAGAAGAAGGGTTTGATTGCTGTAATGTCAATAACCTTTTGTCAATTATTTTTTTTAAATGGCCTTTTTTTATTAAAATGTAAATAAAAACTGATCCTTAAACTGGTCCTCTTATATCGTCTTATCTTTTGGTCTTTATATTTTGGTCTTACCTGTATAATATGTCTTTTTTATCATTTATTTCTAAGCAGAAATATGTAATCCTCTAAAATCAGCTTTATGAAGGTCTGCTAAATATTCTCTTTGGCAGCCTTATTGTACCAGGCCTAGTTTTTAAGAGGAATATTTGTTATTTTCATGTTTCTCTTACCTGTAAATAGTCAGTTTTTGCACAAATATATAAGACACTAGCTGTACAGTTCTTACTTTAAAATGTGTATATTTTAGGATCTACATCTGATATTTATTAATACTTTATATTTTACTTACCTTGTATTTTTTATAACAACTGTACTACTTTTAATTTGATTTAAGACTAAAAATTGTTTATTTTTAGTCTGAGTGTGCTTTAATTCCTCTGTCACTTTCCTGCTGATACACTGAAATCCCTGCTGAGGGACAATTAAAGGATATTCTTTTCCATTCTAAATCAATCAGGCATAAAAGTCTCATGTTTCGTCTACAGATAACAGACATCTTAGCAAATTGAAGCTTTAGGCAGTGATTCACGTTCTTTAGACAGATCTATAAAATTTTAGCACCAACTAAGGTGATATCTAAAGCGCTAAGTGGAAGTGGAAACATGCAATACACCGTTTGATCAACTAGAGGATGGTGCAATATTCGGATCCAATGTATGTTTCCTGCTGGATTTTTGCAGTTTTTTAAAGAAATGATTTTGAGATACTGTTGATCTGTATTTATGGCATGACGCTTTTTATTTGTTGTCATCTGCGTTTATCTTTTGTTGTACTTATACTGTGTTTTTTGTTTAATTGATTAATGACTTTAGTTGGAAGTGGATGTATGGACTGGTAGGCTACAAATGCATTGCCTATTAGGTTTAATAAGGTTCTCTGAATCAGAACCACAAACTTAAGAAGCTGGAAAAAAAGCCTGGCTCGCTGAAAGCTAAATATCAAGAAATAAGGAGGGTTTGAAATTTGTTTGCCCGCAAGCTTCAACTACCTTTCTTTGATTTGGTCACTCCAGACTCAGACTGATGCACACTGCGTAAACTGCATCAATCTAACAGGCAGAAAGTTGAATTTAAACAAGAAAATAATTCAGATACCTGCATGCCACTAATAAATAGGGCCTGCGAAGATGCAGAGATTGCACCTTGTTCAACGTTCCTCCAGATATTGTCACAACCTTTCCTTTGCTTTCCATGTTAATTCTTGTTGGCAAAGTATAAGGAAAAATACATGAGGGGCCAATGCAAAGAGGATCAGGCAGCAGATGAAGGTGGAGACCTCGACGACTCAATCTCTGGATGCTGGCTCAAGGGACGTGGAATGTCACCTCGCTGGGGTGGGGAGGAGCCTGAGCTTGTGCGGGAGGTTGAGAGATATCTGCTAGAAATAGTCGGGCTCACCTCCACGCACAGCGTGGGCTCTGGATCTCATCTCCTTGAGAGAGGTTGGACTCTCTCTCTTCTACTCTGGAGTGGCCCATGGGGAGAAGATCGACAGACGGATCGGTGCGGCTGCTGCAGAAATGGGAGCGCTGTGCAGGTCCGTTGTGGTGAAGAAAGAGCTGAGCCGAAATGTGAAGCTCTCGATTTACCTGTTGGTCTATGTTCCTACCCTCACCTATGGCCATGAACATTTGGGTCATGACCAAAAGAACAAGATCCTGGATACAAGGAGCTGAAATGAGCTTCCTCTGCAGGGTGGCCGGGCACTCCCTTAGCAATAGGGTGAGGAGCTCGGAGTAGAGCCGCTGCTCCTCCACATCAAGAGGAGCCAGTCGAGGTGGCTCGGGCATCTATACCGGATGCCTCCTGGTTGCCTCCATTGGGAGGTGTTCCAGGCACGTCCCACCGGGAGGAGGCCCAGGGGACGGCCCAGGAAAAAGAGTGACTATGTCTCTCAGCTAGCCTGGGAACGCCTTGGGCTCCCCCCCTGAAGAGCTGGAGGAGGTGTCTGGAGAGAGGAAAGTATGGGCGTCTCTACTGAGTCTGCTGCCCCTGCTACTCGGTCCGAATGAAGCAGAAGACGACGAGTAAAAGGAAATAAAAAGTTTTTTTGTAAATATGTATACATGTAGTGTTTTTACAAACAACGACAGGGTTAGTGAAAAGCTGCATGTTATCTAATCAAAGCAGAATGTTAGGATCAAACCCTTAATACTGATAAACACCTGGTATTTATTGCACTTGCTGCTATATTGAACATTGAACATATTTAAACCGTTAATTTTTTTTTTTTTTTCAGTTGTAACCCTGTTTCTTTCTCTGCAGCAATGACGGAAAGAATGGTTTCCCTCAGCGATGTTCACACTCACAGCCTGCAAATGCAAACTGATATCACAGGTAAACCTGCTGGATTACTAGTTTGAAACCACTGATTGTTAAAGCCAACTAAACAGGTTGGATCTCTGTGGTCTTCTGGAAATGTTGGTCTACTGACCCAGGCTGTGAAATGATACCATCAGCAGGTAACCAGCTGGGAAGGTATAACAAAAATGTTTAGCAATTAAATCTTTGTGCAGAATAATAATCAGTGAGCAGAACGAATGTCAACTTTCTTCACTTATAATTATTGATAGTTTTATTCAGTCAGATTAGAGCTTTGCTGACGTTGACCCTTGCAGCGACATATTTTTTAATCAGTTGTGCCCTGTGTAGGATTTATGATTCCTTCTCCTAGGATAATTCTTTAAGTAATTTAGAAAAAAATCTGACAAATGCATGAAATTCTGAAGGGCATTAAAAAATTTAGTCTCATCATTTAACTACAGAACAATAAATGATCCAAACAGACTTATAAATAAAACCAATATTGCGTCTGACCACCCTTTTACTTTTAGAATAACATATTTTATTCATTTATTTCCTTTATTTAACCAGGTTTGTCCCATTAATATCTCAGATCTCTTTTGGAAATGAGATCTGGCTAAGATAGCAGCATTTAGTTTAATTACAAGGATCACAAACCAGAGAAATTAAAATAAAATTAAATGTGAACAGAAACACATGCTGACAGAAATTAGTTGCTTTAACCAACACTCCTTTTTTGGTAATATTCTGGAAATTATTATTTCTCTGATGTTCATCACAGAGGATCAGATGTGTAAAAAACATTACCCCATTACCCCCAGTTAATACAATTAACTTATATTTATCTTTAGGTGATTTTAAATCCATAAACACACTGGTAAAATGTCACAATAAATTATGTGATGACATTTTATTGTTCATTCTGATCATTTTAGTGTTATTATTTTTAGCATGACCAAAACATGTTGAGTTTTTTGGCATTAAAGCCGATGGCAGGTTAAAGCAGGTTGGGAACCAGTGCATTAAGGGCTACTATGCGCAGTTCTTTGAGGTAGACCTGCATAAAGTTGTTACTTTATTGCTACGACTGCCAGTCCTTCCTAAAGACAGCAGGATGCTGAGGATCATCGCCCTGCTGCAGAATAATTTGGACCAATCCAGTCCCTCCCTGATTGTAATGATTATCTGTTTGCATATCTAAATAATGAGGAAACAAACAATCCAAACCAAATCTAAATGCACCAAACTTAATTCCTAGAAGTCATTTTCAGCCATCTGAACATGCGTAGTTTCATACACAGAAGGCAACACATAATTTTGGTAAACCCAACTGACCTAACACAGGGGTTTAGGCTAATTTATTAACAATGCAACTCAAGGTTATGTGTCATATTTACAGTGTATGTAAATATCTGGTTTTAGCTCTAATTTCATTGTATATTATATTATGAAGATTTTACATTACCCTCATTTCCATCAATTATGGTTTTGATCCTCATTTGGGCAGCCAGATTTTCTTCAATATATAATAGATCACGTGGCCCCTGATCACAACAAAATATCCATAAGTTGCCTCCTGCAGATATTTTATTTATTGGAGTCGTACAATGAGATTTAAATTCAATGAAAATTATTGGTTAACATAATCTCCCCTAGGTAAATTTGAATCGACTTATGGTCGGCACTCAAAGTATTTCATTTATTTCCCAAAAAGTAAATGAAAAGAACAAAACTACAACGTATGAAAAGATGACATGAAATGAAGACCAGGTAGCCTGGATTAATGACTACCTGAGAAATAGTTTGTGAGGGTTGTGTTTCTAACTAGGTAGTCAGCAGCACTGGAGGATCACAGGGGACTGTACTCTCACCTTTCCTTTTCAGTGTGTACACCTCAGACTTCCAGTACAAGTCAGATTCCTGTCATCTGCAGGGATTTTTCAGAAGACTGCAGTGGTAAGAGAGTTCAGAGTACAGAGAGCTGATGGACCACTTTGTGGCGTGATGTGGGAGCAATCGATCTTAGAATAGAATAGAAATGGGACTGTTCTGGAGCCTCTAAATATTAAAGTAGGGTACTCCCCAAAGTGAAAACATAATGGACAATCCTGAGCATCCTCTAAAGAACAGGGTGAGTCAGCACCACTGAATCTTCTGTCAGAGGTTGCTTCAGATGTGCAGCATCACAGACCACCACAGGAGATCCTTTCTGACCACAGCTATAACCTTTTATTCTGACTTTTTGAAGAACGTTTGATATTATGAGCTACATGAAGAGCTTATTTAACCTTTTAAGGTGACTAAACTGTTAATAAATGGAACTGAGTTGAAAGATATTTAAAGTTTATCTTATTAATAATGATGTCTATAGGTGGAACAGAATCTGCAACTGGTCTTCATGGTGGCCTCACAAGTAAGATTCACCAATAAACAAGTAAAACAGATACATTCTGAACTCACTGATAAAACTGACTATTCTATGTTCTGATCTGATCCAGATGCAGGTATCGGTCGTGATGTCACAGGTACAACATAGTAAAACTCAGTTCATGAGTTTGTGATTTTTCACTTCCTGTTGAATGATTTTGTTACAGAGCTGTCTCCCATCACTCGGAGCATAGAGTCTGCAGCCGCGGTCACCAACACGCTGAGCCCAGGTATACCTCTCTGTTAACACACCTGTCTGTCTGTCCGTGCAGCTGCTGGACTGCTGAATGTCCAGCACCTGCCTCTCTCTCGTACTGCTGCATTTCCCTTTTCCAGTTTCAGGAGTTTATTCCAACACAGATCAGGTTACTGTGACTGCAGATTCCACAGGTACAGACACAGGTAAGGCTCAGCATTTCAGAATCGCCCCTTTAGTATCTAAAGGCCAGCTCAGGGGTCAAACATGTCAGTAAACTGCCATTGTGTTTTGGTTACAGCACATCCAACAGGGACTCCACTTGACTCCAGTAAGTTGTATGTATTTTTGAAGAAAGAGCATAGCTTTGTGGCTTTTTGCAGCATATTTATGTGGATTTCTTTGTTTTCGTGAACATATAACACATGCATAATTCAAAGTGTATGTGTGCATTTGTTTACAGGTCATCCAGCAGTGAAAGATCACACGCAAATGGCTGGTAAGTTTTATATTAAAGATGCACCAATCAGAATTTTCTAGTCAATTTCTCATCCCCGGTTTTTTATAAAGGTTTGACCTGCAGACAGGTTTTAGCTGATGTCGATTTCTTTGCAACCCTTAACACAGATTTATCCCAACGGGCAAAAAAATTACTGTTACCCCAAACAGCTGAAAAAAAGTTTTTGTATTGCTGTTATATATGGCAGTGTTTTAAGTTAGTTCAATTTGAAATAGTCATGTGAAATAATAATTATATTTAGTGAATTGTGACGATTTAAAGGCCAATATGTGTACTTAATTCCATAGTTTTTTTTTTATCAAAATAATGACATGACAAACTTGTTGAAAGCTCAAAAGGATAAAACACAGGAACTTTACAGTAATACATTCAGCCTTCCTGTTATCTGCTGAAACTTTTGCTCGTCCTCTCTCTCCCAGCCTCAGTGAACTTCAGTTTGAAACGTCATTGAGAACTCAATTTTATTTTAAATTGCTTCTTTTATCTCTGTGCCTCCTCTGATACTAAAAATAGTTGCCTTTGAGTCTTATTCACTCAGTACTAGTGTCCACTCCGAAGAGTGTTGCTGGTAGCATGGTGCATTAACTGATCCACAAAAGACAACAGTCAGGCCAGTAAAACTAAAAAATCGTCCGATTCCTGTCATCAGTTGGTTTCTTGGTCTCAGATGTAGAACAGACCTTGTCAGAATAAACAGAGATGCACCAAGATAATCCATGACTAGTTCAAAACAACACTGAGACCTTATAAAAAGTAGCATATTGTTAACAAGGAATTTGCATATTCAAATTAAACCAGAAATAAAAACCAGTTAAAACAAAGTATATTTATAAATAATTTTTTAAACGTCTAAATTTACAAAACAGCACATGAATTAAGTCTGAAACTGCCTCAAGACCAGTTTTTAGCTAATCTCATGCTGGTCTGAAAGTCAGATATAGTTAGATTTGAAACAGGCAAACAAATCAATAAACCAGTTTATAAACAGCTTCCAAAACTACCCTAGAACCGTCGCAGAGACCATCCAAGGATCAGGTTCGGGGGTGTACGGATCAAAGTGCAAAAAGGTTGACAAGTAAAGATTCTCCTCGGTTCTAAGCTCTGGTTTGGATTATTAGCTTCTGATGACAGGATGAATAGCTGAGAAGCTTGTTTTTCTGTTGGTATCTGACCTTAGATCAGTTGCTGAAAGCTTGTTCGTTCTCTTTTCTTGGTTGGGCTTGTCCTCTGCAGGTTCAGTCACTGAACAGTACAACCCATCTGGTCAGGGTCCTGAAGGTCAGTAACAGCTCACTCAGAGGGTCTGCTCACTCATTTAATCTGGACCTGTCACCTCTGGGTTCTAATCTTCTCTTTCACAACGCTTTACAAAAATATTCACACCCCCCTGAGCCTTTTCACTTTTGGTCACCACAATCAGAAACTGGATTGCACTACATTGAGATTTTATGTAACAGGCAACACAAAGTAGTGCATTACTGTCAAATCGAAGAAACTTGATATCATTTTTTTATTTTTTACAAATACAATTATGAAAAGTGTGGCATGGATTTGATGAATCAATACTTTGTAGATCCATCTTTCGCTCCAACTGCTGTTCCAATTCTTTTGTAGTATGTCTCTTAGCTTTGTATATCTAGAGACAGATTGCTCAGATTTGTCCATTCTTCTTTACAAAGTAGCCCATACTCAATCACGTTGAATGGAGAGCATCTACGAACAGAAATGTTCAAGTCTTGCTACATATTTTGAGATGGAATGGACTTTGACTAGACCAGGGGTCTGCATCCTTTACAATCCAAAGAGCAATTTTTGCCCTCAGTCCAGCTAAATAAAACTCATCTAGAGCTGCAAATGTTCAACAACCTTTTGAAAAATAACAATGGATAGCTAGGATCTACTATAGGATATTTGTTGTCATTTTAAAGAACCAGCATTTTATTTCTATTTTTAGGTTTTAAATTAAAGAAAAACATAAAACGTTTGCAAAAATAGGAATAGATACATTTTCTGCAATGGGATTTTGATAGTTGTGGAAAAGTATGTAGACAATGCAAATAATTTTCAATCTAATGACAAGAAAAATAAAACCAAAAAATATTAATGGTACTTTTATTGTCATTCTGTTGTGAAAATTCAATGCAATTATTGCATGAAAAAACAAGAAAAAATGCTAACTGTTACTATAACTATTCAAAAACATTAGTTGGTTCTTTTTATCATTTTTAGCCAAAGTTATTAGGAGCTGATGTGGAAGGTCCAAAGAGCCACTGCAGCTCCAGAGCCGCATGTTGCAGACCCCTAGACTACACCATTCTGACACTGGCTGATGCAGCATTGTTCCTATGGTGGTGTGTTAACCTGCTAGAAGGTAAAGAGGCCACCTTCCAGGATTGCCCTGTATTTGGCTCCATCCCCATGCCTGCAGAAGAAAAGTATCCCCAAAGCTTGATGCTGCCACCGCCATGATTCACAGTGGGGAGGTTGTGTTCAGGGTCATGTTTTTCATCACACAAAGGATTTTGCATGAAGACCAAAAATTTCCATTTTGGTCTGATTTGTCCATCTCTCTAATACAGAGCTTCTAAGGGCTCTCTTTCATCAGTTATGTTCTTACCACTCTTCCATAAAGGCCAATGAAGTGTACAACCAATAGTTCTCCTGTTAACAGATTCTCCCACCTGAGCTGTGGATCTCTACAGATCCTCCAGGATTACCAACAAACGCTTGGCTCTTCTCTGGTTATTGTTCTCCCTGTTAGTTTAGGTTGACAGCCATGTTTTAGTCGGTCTGTAGTTGTGCCACACTCTTTCCATTTCCAGATATTAAATCACACACAGGTGAACTCTAATTACTTATTAGGTGAGTTTTAAAGGTTGCACTGGATTTTATTTAGAGGAATCAGAGTAAAATAGAATGCAAAAGCACACCACACTTTTCCTTTTGTAAAAATTTAGAAAGCTATGTAACATTTTCTTTCCACTTGACAATTATGCACTTCTTCTTGATAGTCTATTAAGCAAAATCCCAACAAAATACAGTGAAACTTAGTTTTTAATGAGGCAATATGTTAAAAAACGTCTTTCTGATTATTCTTTTAAATGGTTTTCCAGAAATCCTAATGTGTTATCATTCCAGGTAATTTCACATAATGTTCTTTGTATTATTCTAACAAATTTCTCTCAACAGGTCATCAAAATCCAGTTGTACATTTTGCTTTTTAAGAATAATCTTCAGTCACTCCTAAAATCAAAAGGAACTCTCCAGAACACATCACGGTTTCACGTAGACCTCTTTTTAAAACTAGTTTTAAAAGTGTAACTATTGACAACAGTGGAGAAATATTAACAAGTTTCAACAGTTTTATTGTATAACCTATTGATCTGCAGCTAATTTCTTATGTTTGTAGTCATTTATTTGGTCAATAATCACAAGCATATCTCAACATCATCACTTTAGATGTTTGAACAGTTAGTTTTAGTCTCATCGATACTTGATAAGGTTTGTGGTGCGGTGGTTTATTCTTATATAAAATTTTGTTGTGGGCTTAAACTGTATTTCTGTCTCAGGTGCTGAAAATGTGGAACTGGAGGATACCTGCTGACTTTCACATCAAGCCCCGTGTGCGATTCATTCGTTTTCAAATTCAGTGTACCGACCAATCAGCATGGACCAGGAATTCTGACTCCACCCTCTAGCTGTAGACCCCGCCTCCTACCTAATGGGAAATGTTCCCTTTTGTTGTTTAAATATTTAAAAAAAAATGTTTATGGACGTTTGTTTTGTTTTAGACCTTCTTTTGGGTCGGCTCCTTTATCTATTACTGGTGCATGATCCTGCTAAAAAAAAAAAAGACAGAGAATTAAGGTGTATTGGATCAATAACTGTTGACAAATGTGTGAAAGTGTAAAAATGATCACTTCCCAGGCCGAAAGGCAACATATACTGATAATGAACTTATTTAGTTAGGCCTGTCATGTTGCTTGGCATCAAAATGCGCCCGATTGGTTTGTATGAACCGTTTGTCTTCCCACCTTTGCCAAGTGAATACATCTCTTTAGCTCAAGCTGGTGTGCAAATAATGAAGACCCACTAAAAGGGGAATGATAAATCTGAAAATAATTCAGGTGAATCTTGACCATCTGGTTCTGTTTTAATGGCATCATACAGGATATGATTGTAAATTGTGGTTTTGAACTTCAACAATAAAATTTTGTCTATTTTGAACATCAAATTGTTGCCTGTTTAAGATGTTTCCTATTTTTTCATGCGCATCTTATGTCTGATTACATTAATGTTGATTTAAAATAATTACTCACAGTGCAGCGGTGTTTAAAACAATTTATTAAACATGTTTTGCAACCAGAATACCTCAACATTCGGCACCTCCTCTCTCCAACACAGAGAGCTGTCAGGTAAATTAAATGGCTTGTTTGTTGCAATTAAAAGCAAAATCAAATAAAAGTCAAAATACTATTCACTGTTGATTTTACATGGCAGAGAGCTTCCTGTATGTACAGCATCTGACAAACCTGTAGAATATCTGAGGATTATTGATTCAGGACATCAGGAGCCACCGCATTGTCATAGATTTGTGCTTCGTTAAACTTGTAGCGACATTTAAACTGAGAATTTATTACGTTTAGGACATTTCAGAAATGCAACTTAGATTAATCCATCTGAAACGGAAGTATAAATTAAATCAAATTCAGGAGAGTCCCAAAAAGTTAGAATATGATCAAAAAGTTTATTTCAGTAATTTCATTCTCAAAAGTAAACCTCTTATACATTCATTATACACAGTGTTTTGTTTCAAGCGTTTATCTCATTTAGTTCATTGTGGCCCTCAGCAAATTATATCCTAAAGTTAAGGTCTCAGAAAATTTGAATATTACAAAAGAGCTACAAAAACTGTCCAGAAATATTAAGGCCCACACAACCATGGAGAAGACTGAAAGTGACCAACACCCTCCACAAGGTGGTTAAGCCACAACAGGTCAAAGCTAAAGAAGCTGGTTGTTCACAGATGGATACCAGTGATATCAATAGGAAGTTGGGTGGAAGGAAAAAGTGTGGTCGAAAAAAATGAACAAGCAACAGGAATAAACACAGCCGTAACAAGGCTGTGAAGCAACATCCATTCAAGAGTCTGGTTGAGATTCACAAGACCTGGAATTGGATTTAAGAGCACTAAAACTCCTCTGCTGATGAGCTTTATGGAGATGGTGATTTTGTTTTCAAGGAGGATTTAGCACCTGCCCATATTGCCAAAAACAAATACCTGCTTGTATGACCATGTATCACTGTTAGCGATAGATCAGCAAACTGACCTGAGATAAACCCCACAGAGAATCTATGGAGTTTTGTCAAGAGGAAGATGAGACAGCAGACCCAACAATCCAGATGAGCTGAAAGCCTCCATTAGAGCATATTGAGCTTCAATTACACCTTAGCAGAACCACAGGCTGATCCCCTCTGTGCCACTCCAAAATGATGCAAAAGTAGAACCAACCAAGTATTTAGCACATATCCTCTACAGTGCATGGGCTTACTTCTACTTTTAGGCCCAATTCAGTATTAAAAACATTCTTTATAGTAATATTTACATTTTCTGAGAAACTGAATTTGTTTTTTCAATAGCTGCAAGCCATAATCATCAACATTACCAGAAATGAGCACTGGAAGTATATCCCTTTGTGTGTAATGAATATATAATAGTTTGCCTTTTTGTATTGAATTACTACAATAAGTGAAACTTTTCAACAATGATTACTAAATTATTAGGATGTAACTGTATTTGGCCGGTTGGATGGGCATCTCCACACCTGACATAGATATCTATGATGCTCCTCTTGGAGAGCAGTGAAGACGGAAAGGTTAAAGAGTTAGAAAAACTTGGCTTGATAACAAAACGCCATCGCAATATTCCTTAGTAAAATTGCAATCTTATGTTTTCTTAATATGCAGCCCTTGTTGCAGCAATGTTATCAAACACACCTCTTTGCCATTGCGATACTTAGTTTAGACCTGTACAAATCAAGCTTCCCTTATACATGTTTACATTTTAAATTATATGTCTGTCAGGAGGAGCTACACTTCACTTTAAGCCCCAACCACCCTTCAGCAACTGACGTTGGAAGTTTCTCCAAGTAAAACAAACTGAGTGAGTGTTTAGGAATAAAAGGTGAGACCCCGTTTGAGACAGTAAGTAACAACAGCCTCGAATATGTTTCATTAAAACTGAAACGCGACACCTGATGTCCTGAAATACATTTTGCCATAAATCTTGCAACGCTGACCTGAAAACTGGAACCAACAAAGTACCATTACACAGAAATGCCCTAATAGTAGAGCTGTGTGTTACCACATTTAAAGTCACTTTAGAAAAATGGATCCAAAATGTGGAGAACTAAAAACTGATGGAGCTGCTGAAGGCCAGTTTATTAGACACAGGAAACATCTAATAAAAACAAGTAGTGGTCCAGTCTCTTCAGCATAACCCATATTACACATTCTCAGAGCTTTTCGTCTCATCTTTGTTTTGGAGGTACTCACAAAACTCCAGCACTGTGAGGACTAGGCATGGGCCGGCTGCTGGTATCAAAGCGTACAAAACAAGCTACGGTTCGAAAAACTGCTGACATTTTCTCCCATGTTGTTCGTTCGGTTTTAAATTCTTTCAATGCGATGGCACAGAAAGTACCAAAAAAAAAATCATATTCTTCTTATTTCTTAAAAAGCATTTAATAAATAAATGTTCTGCTCCTTTACCCTCTTTTACATTTCCAGTTGCAAAAACATCGACAAAAGGTACAATATTTAGTTCAAGAAGCATTTAAATTCTTGTTGTACATTAAATATTATGAATTAAATTACCAAGAGTAGCGAGGGTTTATTCTATATTTCTGGCTAAGTCTATGTATAAAAATAAAAAGATAATCAAAGATTTAACAGATAACATTCTAATAACTGGAATGATAAATTTTTGTAGTAGTAGGAAAATATTTTTGCACACCTATTTTAAATAAAAAACTGTTGGATTGTGTCATGCATGTTTGTTTTTAACCTTTGTGTACACACAATGATACCGTGGTACTTTTAATCAGAATTTCATACCGGCCCATGCCTAATCAGGGGTCCAGGTGAAACATACGCAGGAAACCTCTCAGCAGACCTTCATTCTGGATCACGGTGTCTCTATCTGCTGCTTCCAATAATCATCAAGTAACCGGAGGAGGATAAACACTCTGCAATAAACCTTTCCAAAAATATTCTGATCCTCTTCTTTATGTTTAAATTATACATGTGAAAACAAATATCGCCATCGAATGTGAGCTAAACATGCAGAGCAGAGAGCACCCGGGTCACATGATCCTGACTCACCTGTACTGTGACATCATACGTACTGCGTCTGCCCCGTGATATGTCCCCGAAAACACCAGCAGGTAACATGCGACCAATTTTTTTTTTTTTTTTTTTAAGGATTTTCAGACTTTTTTTTAAAACTTTTTATCTTTTTTACAACAAGCAACAAAGAAAGGTTTTGATTTAGGTGGCAAACACAAAATCAAGCCTAAAATAAAAATCCTAAAGTATAGAAATGGATTAATATCAACTAATAACATTTGCTTGATAAAAACGTGACTTAATGATTGATCTATAACCCATCAATTTCGTCATCATCTATTGCTGCTGCTGCTGAGCTGGTGCTCAGTGTCCTGTTGTTACTGAGGAGTCATTACGTTCTTGAGGATATTAGAGGTTAGAGTCCAGTTGGCTGGGGCTCAGCAGGATGTCGGGCGGGTCGTCTGTGGCTGCGTCGGTGTTGAACAAAGGCTCCGTCTCGTACTGCAGGAGGGACGGGAGGTCAGCGTCGCCCTCCCCCAGAATCACTGGTTCAGTCAGAAGGAGAGGCGCAGCAGTGTACTGCACCAGCTGCTTCCCTGCACCAATCAGAGAAGAAACGATCACCGTGACAACAGCAATGCTTGGGCCAACACTTGATCCGAATGATGAGACACAGTAATTACCTGTTTTATCTTCACTTTCTTTAGGAACTTCATCAGACAACAGCTGAAAGGAAACAGTTTTATCAATGAAACATGTGCAACACAAGGTGTCTCTTGCTCTCGGTGGAAGACACACGCATTTTCTCTCCCTCCCTCCCTGCTGATCCCTGTTTCTGCTTTTGTCTGTATTTTTCTCAGAGCCTCGCTTTCCATATCCTCCAAACTTTTAAATTATGGATTTGGTCAGCTGGACTCTCAACGTAATTGATCAAATATTTCGACGGGAAGACAGGGTAAAGGAGAACCCTCTTGTCCAGACGGGACGTTCTTCTCTGGATACACAATGGATTCTTGGCAGCAGTGGAAGATTGTGTACCTGACTACGATGTCGGTCGAGGACTTAGAAAATGTGTACATATTTGGACTTTTGATAACAGGATTTCTGCTTTTTGGAGTTGGTGGTTACCTGGCTTATCGAGTGATTTGCAAAACGTGGGCGGCTGTTTAAAGCGTTCCAAAGCTGCCTGCGATGTTGGATGGAGTCTGCAGAACGATCAACACTCCGACTGAAATGTTAAGAGAGCAGAATCGCAAGCTGGACACGATTCTTGAACAGAATCACAGCCTGGCAGCGGTTGGACTCAGAGGTTAAAGGATATAATCTTGGAGAAGTTGTACACTCGAGATCTGCGGAAAGTACCAGAAATTTGGGTATTTGGATTCACAACTGAGACATACCAGTAAAACTCTTAAGGTAGTTGGAAATTCACAACTGCCTGAACCACAACATTTATTGTTTTTCTAAATCTGTCACCCCAATGTGGCCTTGGCAACTTCTGCTAACTGGCTATCGACAAAATATCTCCTGGATGTTATATAAACATGATGTTCTTCCCCAGCACTCCCCTACCAGATGTGTGCTGATAGGACTATGCGGCCGATTGATAAAACTTGCACCTCTCTTCTCAAGGACTATCAGTGTTGACAGTCTAATTCTTGCAAACACACTCAGACTTATATATTCGCACCCTCAAGATTCCACCGTACCCTTGCTAAATCTTTACTTATGTGTGTGTTGCTTACCCCTGCTGAGGTTTTTTGTACTATTTCAGACTCTTTTCTGCTAAGAATAGAGTCTGAAATATGATTTTTTTTCCTTTACCTAAATGTGCGATTTCATTACTTTTCATAGATTTTCTGATTTCTCAGAAGGATTACTAGCAAAAGCCAATTATTATTAGTATTTCATTACTTTTTCATTGATTTTTAGTTTTATCAGAAGGATTACCAGCGAAAACTAAACATTATTAGTAATTTGGACTTTAGCTGCTCTTACACCAATGACCCAGCTTTCTTAGTTAGACTTTAATGGACTGTTATTACTTAGTTCAACTTCAGTACCAGTAAAAGCAATATATTATTAGCACCTGAAAATGTGGATTAAAGCTGTTTTGTACCAATGACTCTTCTTCCCTAGTTAGAGTTCAGTAGAATGATGAAACTATCAATATTATCATCTTCTTTTAGCATAAGATGCTTTATTATTAGAGTGGCTTGGAACCAATTTCTACCAGTAAACTTGTAAGGATTATTAATTATTAATACTCCCAAGGATTATTAGTGTCATTTGATTTGTTTTTCTGTGTCTGTATCTGTGTTTATTTTCTTTGTGATTGTATTGTAATTGTTCTTCCTCATGTACAGCGCTTACCTAACACCAAAACAAACATGTCAGATTAGAGATGGATCCAAGAAACCCCGCTTCTGGGTCAGCAGTCTCTTTCAAAAAACCTTTTCCTTTAAGTCAGCCAGGGTTCAGCTCCAGTCATTAGCTGGGCCTTTATTTTAAAGCAAACATGGAGGATAGAGCATCTGATTACTCCATAATAAGCCGGGTTATAAACGTTTTTCAAAGTTTCAAAAGGCCAGAGTATGGAAGTACTTTGGGTTGAGATGAAAAGTGGAGGTCTGAACACTGATAGTTGTTACGCACTGCAGCACCAGAGGGCCGGAGAGCAACAGGAATCGACGCTGGGGCTGATATTTAGCCGGAAGAAAAATACCATAAATCATTTGGATTTTTTTAAGTTGTTGTATGATTTCTAAAGTTAAGCCCAAATTAATTTTACTTCATCCGGTCTTAAAAAATTAATAAATAAATTTTGTATCAATAAAAGCTAGTAATTTGCAAGTTACAATCTTTCTTCAGATTTTGACTAAAAAAGTGTAACAGAAAGATTGTTATTCATATATATTTCCTTGTGTACTTTTTTGTGGGATGCAAACTAAACATAAATAAATAAATAGAAATTGTTTACAATAGATAATTAATGAATAAATCTGTAATAAATCAGTTATCACCCATAACAGAAATATTAATATTGGCTCCAATCAGTCCATCCAACAACAAAAACACATAATTTGCCTTGGAGCCTCAGGTTTCAGGCCCCTGTTAACAGTTAATCTTATATTAACCAGGAAGGATAGTGTTTAGTTACTCACATTATCCAAACTTTCGATGTCAAAGTCTGCAGAGGGAATGGACGAACTGAAAAACTAAACAGACACAAAAGGTTTCTATAAATACATGTATGTACTGATAATTAAATGGACACGCATTAAAATGAAGAAATGAAATACGTCCAAACTCACCTCCATGAGGGGAAACGGGTCGAAGGCGAGGGTTTGAGAGTTTAAAATACCCTGCAGGGTTTCCAAACCGTTGTCAATACTGTCGACGTGATCAGAGAGTTCACACCTGGGACACAACCAGAGGGAAAAGAGACATTTGTGACTTGACAAGTTAGGTCTGATGTTATTCTACATTTTTCTTTTGTCCACATGGAGAAACCAGTGTGTTTCTCAGGATTGCCTAACTTGTTTTCAGCAGCTTATCGGCCTCAGGTCTGTGATCCCTCGCCTCAGATGTGTCTACTGAAAAGGTGACTTTTTAAAGCATCTTACAAACACAATGCAGGTCTACTACCAACATCTCTGAACTGCAAAAAATGACAGGAACGCGAGCGAACTGCAAAAATCTGGTTTCCAAACAGTGAGTGAGCACTTTCAATTAAACATTGTTCCAGCTTACAGTGGGGAGAACAAGTATTTGATACTCTGCCAATTTTGCAGGTTTTCCCATTTGCAAAGCTTGTAGAAGTCTTTAATTTTTTATCATAGGTCCTCTTCAACCACGAGTGAAAACAAAAATCCAGAAAATCACATTGTGTGATTTTTAAGTAATTAGTTTGCATTTTATTGCATGCTTTGCAAGTGGGAAAACCTGCAAAATCAGCAGTCTATCAAATACTTGTTCTCCCCACAGTACAAACAGTTAACATATTTTCCTGAAAATTAAGATAAACAGCAAATTGATGCTGCATTTTAAACTGCACTCAGAACTGCTGTACTCCTTCCTAGAAATACACACTGTGTTTCCTTTTACATCAAGACCAAAAGAGAAAATGCAGAATGACACCAGAGATGTACACAGACTGGTAATTGAAAAGTTCAATAATCATCATAGACCTTATATAAAAGAAAGCTGCAGTCACAGTGATGCGGGCTAACTGCAGGCTAAGATTTTTGAAACGAAGTTGGCAGTTAGCATTTCGTTTAGGGACAGGCTGATCTCAGCGAGACCCTGCAGACCCAGATGATGGTGCTTTCTGAATTCTGTTAAACTGTCAGAATCACTGCACAGTGAGCAGATGGGTCAAGCTAACTCTGTGCAATCACAATTCTTTTCATAACCACAGAGACCGGTCTCTGCAGGCTGGCAGGGGAAAAAAGACTAGGCTGCCTCTTTTACATACAGTGTAAGATAATCATTTAAAGATTCACTTCTCAGGATGTTTCGATAGGATGCGCCAAACATCAGGTGGGAGTCCACCTGCAGGCGGTGGGGGGTGGAACCTAAGAGAAGCACAAGATTTTTAATGAAAAACCTGACAATTATCTGATAATATATGTAACAAGAGCTGATATGTTGGTATTGCAATGCAAATAGATGGTCACAAACAAAGAAAACTAAAGAGGACGTGCATGTTCTGCAGCTGCACCACTAATGGAGTGACGTAAAACAAAACATATATTTGGGAAGGTAGCTTTTGAGATGTTTCTGCTGCAGTTGTTGGTTGGCAGAAAATAGCTACTGTTGGCAGCTGTTTACGCAGGTAAAGTTCCTGTGTTAAGGCTACTGGTGGGTTTATCAGGAGAATGGTATTAGGTAGTCCAAAGGTTATCAACCGGCAGCTCCCAAGCAGAAACTAACAGAAGCAAGAGGCCAACAGGGCTTCCTGCTGTCCCACTGATTTTCACAGTAACCTGTCAAGACGGGCGATGGTCTGACATTTCCGCTGACGAGTGGCGGGGCTCGGGGCCGAGGCCGAGTTTGAGCTTGCAACAGGGGCCGGTGATTTGATGGTTGAAGCTGACTGAACTGGCCCAGTAGAGGCAGGGCTCATCACAACAATAGGGGTGGCTGCAAAAGAAAGAGACCCAGGATAAAGTAGCAGAAACAGTGAAGCAGCAAGAGAGGTCTGAGCAAGATTTATTTAGAAGATCCAACGCAGCGTGATGCGAAAAAGTATATACTTCGAGAATGTTTTCGCATTTTAACCTGTTAGAACCATAAACGTCAATGTATTTCATTGGAAAATGAATACTAGCATACATGGTTTTCAAACTGTTTTACAAATACAAATCTCCTTTTCTCTCTCTCTCTATATATATATAAATATATATATATCACAAGTGTAAAGCGTTTAAAGTATGCCTCTACCAGCTTTGCTGCACATATAGAGTTTGAGCTAGTTTGCCAATTCTTTACAAACTAGCTTAAACTCAATAAATCAGAAAAAGGTGCCTGAAAAGTAATCTTCAGATCTTGTCACAGATTTTTATTTGGATTTCTCTGGACTTTCATTGTCCTATTCTAACATGGAAATAGGCTTTGGTCTACCATTCTATTGTAGTTTTGGCTATGTATTTATGTACATAGGGGCCTCTAACAGGTTTTCTTCCAGGATTGCCAGATATTCCATCCATCTTTCTATTATTATTATCAGCTGCCCTGTCCCAGCAGAAGAAAAGCACCACCACAACATGATGCTGCCACCACCCTGTTACACCATAGAGATGAAGCGTTCAGGGTGATTTATTGCTGTATTAGTTTTCTGTCAAGCATAGCAATTTGTATGTAGATCAAAACACTTAATTTTGGTCTCATCTGACCAGAGCACGTTCTTCCATATGATTGGCAAACTGCAAATAGGACTTTGTGTGCAGTGAATATCCAATAGCTGTACAGTTGATGGATTCTCCCACCTGAGCAGTGAATCTTCAGTTCCTCCAGAGTTGCAACAGGCCTCTTGGCTGCTTCTCTTATTAATGCTCTCCTTGCCTAATCTGTCAGTTTAGGTAGCTGTGTCATACTCCATTTTTTAATTTGATGGACTGAAGAGTGCTCTGTGAAATTGTCAAGGCTTCAATGTTTTATAAACTAAACCTTGTTTAAACCTCTCCACAACTTTCTCCCTGCCCTGTCTGCTGTGTTTTTTGGTCTTCATGATGCTGTTTGTTCACTAATGTTCTTTAACGAAGCTCTGACCTCCACAGAACAGCTGGATTTAGACCTAATTACGCACACAATGGTGGACTCCATGTACTAAACAGGTGACCTCTTCCAGCAGTTGGATTCACTGGATTTGATTTAGGCGTCTCAGTTAAAAAAGGGTTGAATACAAAGGCTCTCCTTATTTTTTAGACTGTTAACTATAAACAAATTTGAAAACTATATTTCAATTTACTTTTACTTCACTCATTTTCTGTATTTTGTAGTAAAATCCTAATAAAATACATTTAAAATTAAAAATGTGAAACAGTTGAAGGGGTGTGAAAACTTTTGCAAGGCTGTGTGTATCACTATGTCTACCTGCTGCGTTGTTGGTGCTGGTAGCTGTGGTGGTGGTGGTGGTGGTGGAGGAGGTGACCTGTGGGGGCTGCATGTCATCCTGAAGGATAGAGTTGATGAAGGTGGTGGGGGAGAGAGGGGTGTCTACATTTGCTGGGGGTGAATCCTGCTCGACCTCAAGAACAGGACACTCCTCCACCTCAGGACTGGATGGCTCCTCTTTTATAAAAGCCAAGTGGCTCTCTCTGCAGACACACAAGGAAGCCGCACATACATCTGCATGATCAGTCTTTAATAATGGAAAAAAAATGAATAAAGGAGGCTGATCTCATTAGTCCTCACTCTAGGTCAGTCCAGTCAGTGCCTGCATCTTCTGGGGAGGACGGGGCTTCCTCTGTGATGTCTGAGATGATCGGTCCAGAATTCAGCGGTGAGTCTGCAGGGAGGAGATTGGCGGCTGCGTTCTGAAAGGTCAAGTACATAGACAAAGTAATGGTTACGCAGGACAATTAATGATCAAAGTTAATGCTTCAGGTTTTGTTGCCTTAAATCACCAACAGGTTACATAAAGACACCTGTACAGTTAAGCTGCTGCAGACAAGTTGATACACACCATTAAAGCTTTAAGGCAATGCCTCATTCTCCTGTTTTAGTTTCAGCTAACAGCAATTTAATGTGTACCTAATTGCATGGACACACTTGTTGGTACCCCGAAAGAGAAATATTATAGTAATGTTTCTAGGTGCATAACCTTCTTTAGCATCACAGGTGTTGTCAAGCTTATCATGAGCCATTCAGCAAGCAAACATTCTGATACTGTATAATATTGCTGTGTGCATTACACTGAACATAGACCAGAGAAAGCAAAGGCGAGAAGTGTCTGAGAAGCTCAAACAGAAAATTAAAGATATTAAAAGGTAAAGGCTACAAAACCATCTCCAAAAATATATATAAGGTTCATGGAAGAGTAGTCAACTTCCCAGCAAGTAGGCACAAGAGAAAATCCAACCCCAGGGAGATCTGATTAACAATCTTAATAGTAGAAAGTCATCAAAAACAGCCAAACCCCTAAAGCTGAAGGTCCAGTTTTTTCTGATTGCACCATACATCAAACTTTTAACATTTTGAACAGTACCAGTAATGAGCCAGGAGAACTCCACTTTTAACAGAAAACCACAAAAAACCTTACTGGAATTCTCCAAAATGCATGTTGACAGAATCTCCTTCAGACTCATGAGACAAACTGGGGATCTTCGGACAGTCACATCAGCTTTATGTTACCAGAGGGAAAAATGAAGCCAAAGGGGGAGGGTTGCTGCACCTGGCACAGGGAACCTTGAAATCTCAAGACAAAGGCCTCCTAGAGTGAAACATGCGTCCAGTGTCAGAAAATCCAGGGTCGCCACATGGGTTCTCAGACAAAATGTTTGGACTATTTTTTAAATGGGCCTCTATGAGCCCAGATTTTAAATCAACTGAAGATTTGCAGAACGATCTGAAAACTGCAGCGGAGGCAACCGGAGACAACTTGAGAGGTTTGCTCTGAAGCGTTTTAGCAAATACAGACGTCCCCACTGTGGCTTTTTCGCTTTTCGGCAGTGATTGCTGCAAAAGTTGCTGCTACAAAATATTACATTACAGGTACCATCTACTTTGGCCATACCATTTATATTCAATTATATATAAAAATTAAAAGAAATCAACGACTCAAAAATCAAGGCGTGAGTTGTGTGGAGCAAACAATAAGGGACTCCTTTTAACACTTCCATGAGTACAACTTAGAGCTGGGACTTAAATTTGTTACTTTAATAAACTAATTACAGAAAGAAAATAAAGCATAAAAAACATGTTTTATTCGTTTCAGTGCATCTTTCATCATTGTCTTCAAGGCTCTAGTATCACCACAATGCAAATCCTGGTTCTGCAAGCTAACCTTAACTACAACAGTCCTGGTACCGGTTTATCCAGTTTCTCAACTCTCAACCAAACTTTATGTGAATTAAAAAACTTTCTGTTGCTGTGTTAAATAATCCTAATTTATATAAATGAGACTAATTGCAATAAAATAATTACCAAGCCTGTAACCAAGTAGATAATTTTTTAACTGCATTCCACCACCAGTATATAAGAAATTCGATGCATTACCTGAATGTGCTCCAGCGTCAACGGCCGGCTGTACTTCGGCACAGAGTGGGCGGAGCTAGAATCATTGAGCATCAGAGGGCTACCGGTGGAGAAACGAAATATTTACAAACTATCGGGAAAAATAACATCACGTTTCTATCTGTGGTAATAATTTAAACTGTTATTTTAAATATTTTCAAGACATTTACTGAATCTAGATTTTACAGTTTGTTGTATTTATAAAGAAATCTAGTAGTATTTCTGTTCAAGTTTGTGGTATAAAGCTGCATTAGAGGTAAACTTGCATCTTCCTCTTGACTCCCAGGATTCTGTTGGTGTGGACAAGAGACACCAGAAACTGGATCAGCTGAAAACAAAGAGAAAGTTTATTATTAGTTCAGTCAGCACCCTATTTAAACCATGCGAACGAGGCGTTATGCTGACTGTGTGCTCTGCCCTGGTCACAATATTTACATGGAAATGAGACATGAGTGATGATGCTTTATAATAGACTGCAGATCTTTATTTTGTTACCCAGGGTGCAGAAGTTTCCAGCGTACTTTTTGTTTTCATACCTTGTTTAATGAACTCTTTTTTAAGCATGTGAAGATTTTGTGATTAGTTAAAATTTTACAACAAATGTTCTGCAAATATTTATATAAATACTCTCTTAAAAACAGGGAGTTAGGGTTAACCTAAACCTTTTTAGCAAATACTTTTGATAAACTTTAGATGTAGGTTTAATCAGAGCTTCACAAACATTACCCATACGTTGTACAAAGTGCTGAGACAGAGACCGCTGGAAAAACGAAGAAAAGAAAAGCAAAAAAATAACTTTAGTGTTTGAAAATTTTAAACCTCATGATTAAAAAATACTGTGGTGCCAAAAAGCAAAGAAAAAATGAGCTGTGAGCAGTTCTTGAGTAGAGTTAAGCTGCTTTAGCTCTGTTATTTAATGTCATCTAGAACAAAGACACCAGAAAATGATTGTTTGTTAACCGAAGTAATTGTTCCCTAAAACAGAATAACAACATTGATCAGAAACGTGCTCTGGAGGAACAGAAATGTCTCTTCTGCCGTTTCTGGCATGAAAACACATCTGATCACTGCAACAAAGCCCTGCTCTGGTTTATGGACACCCGTCTGCACCAAGTGCAACATGCAGCACCATCTAGTTACATCAAACACAGATTACATGTCCAAATATTTCCATTTCAATATTGTGCTACTATTGGCATCTAATTTAAATTTGCTAGTCATGTCATATGTTCAATAGAAATGGCGTTGGAATAACATTCTTATGGTATGAGTAAAAACAACTCTGTTTCACACTTTTATCACAAAAGTTAAAACCACAATCTACTTGCTCTTATTTAAAACCAAAAAGCAACATTTTTTTCTACTACTGCTGTGATAAAATAATAACATACTTAACAGATTATGATAGTTACTATAATATGTACAATATGTTCTTGTTATTTTGATTCTAATATAGAGATTTTAGCATAAAACACACACCCACTGAATTTAGCATTAGTTTTTAATTTGCTGATTGTTCAGAATAACACAACAAGCTGATGGGGGCAGCTAGCCTGCAGTCAGTTGCTTGAAGCCGTGGTTACACCTTTATATTCAACCATGCATGTGCTTGTAAAAAGCAACATGCTTTCAGACTCAACCTTGCTTCTCTGCCTGTTTGGTGAGCACCAGTCACGGCCCTACTGGACTGTTTGTGAGGACTGAAATGGTGAGCATAAAACAGGCATAACAGACATCCTGCCGGTAGATAGCTACTGTTAGCTTGCATACAGTTTTGCTAGGAGAAGCGATTGGATGGCTGTCTGGTTTTCAAACCACTGACTGACTACGTTTGTCTTGATCAGAAATATTTCCAAGCAGCTAAATTTGTCTATCTTGTAAATGAGGGTGTAGCAGCCTTCTTTCAGCCATCTGACCAGCAGTTAAAGCAACATGTGGTGAAAGTCAGTGCTTAGAAAAGCTGGGAAAAACTCCAGGGCATTCCTCCAGTGTGTTGAGCATCTCAATAAAAGGACAATAAAGGAAAAGTTTTTTAATTCTACATATAGCTTTATACTAGCAATACTCCCATCTCTAAAATTAGTATTATCTGAATTTTGCCATTTGGCTTTCTAATCTTTCATTAAAAATGTGTTAATTTTTCTGTCAAAATATTGTGGTCCACTCACAAATCCACAGTCAACCAGAAGGAGTCTGGTTAAGGATGAAAGAGCACGAGGTCTATTGACTCTTGCTAACAGCTCATCCTTGTCAGGTGTGGGTGTTTTAATACCTTGTTGACAACTTTCTGTTGCTGAGCATGTTTCTGTCTCAGACTGGCAACCTCCCTCCATAAAGCCTCATTCTCACTGAAACAGAAAGACAGATAGTGCTGATTAAAGGAAGGAGAGCTGTACAACACAAATTGTTTTTATGCTAAATTAAAACCATTTTGACAAGAAGATCGTGAGAAGGTTACAGCCTAATTTGTTAGACTTGGAGCCTTGTATATGTACATGATCATTTTTATGCCAGTCAGAGGTGACCCATAAGACCCATGACCCATAAGTGCGAGTTAGCTGAAGAGTGAATCAAAAAAAACATCAAAACATAAGCCCGCTCTCTGGCTCTAGCTCAATACTGGCTAAACAAGATGCCTAGTGTGCCAGTTAGCTTCTCAAACCTGGTTTAGTTACAACTCGAACAAAAATTACCAGTTTGTGTGGGACAAAATGATTTTATAGGTTTAGAGTGTAGCAAGCAAACACATCTAGAATCTTCTGATTCTTACTGTTTCATGGCGATGATCCTGGAGTCGATTGTTTCCTGTTTTCCTTTCATCAGCTGGACGTCGCTCAGGATTTTGCTAACTTCATCTGCTGAGATCTTCATTTCTTCTTGACGGACTGATGACACCTGCACCAATAACATATGACAGTCTGTTACCATGGAGACAAGAGACAACTGACACACTAGTGGTTTCGAAGTGGTTTTATCAATATTACCACACATTTGTGGGTGGTGTGTAGACAGGTGTATTTGTTGATGTTTGAACTGATTGTGAGTCCTGATTAAGACATGTTGTGATTGCTGTGGTGTAGGATCACTGAATAGACTTCAACTACGTTTTGTCATATGTCAGTTATACAACTATAATGGAACTACTATACAAAGGCTTTAAAGGGCTGCAGTACTGATGTGCTCACATATCTCCCAGGGAACAAAAACGACAGCAAAAAAATCCAACAAGCATTTAGAAAGTGTTTCTCAAGGCAGCACCAACAGAGTTTCCTTTCATTCCATCTTTACTGTCTTTGGATTTTGTGCTGTTTGTGGCCTTTATTAGACAGTAACCTGACAATAAGGAGGAAGAGAGAAAAGGGGGAAGAAGACATGCAATAAAAGGTCTGGCACTGGGAGTCAAACCCCAGACTGTTGGCCTCCATAAAAGCTCAGCTCTAACACTGAGCCACTAAAAAAACTAAAACTAAACTGTCTTTAAAAGCAGTGCTTATTGGAAAACCCAGTTATACTGAAATAAGAATATGTTGCAGCATTTAAAACTCGTGCAATATAAAAGCAAGAGCTGTTAGACACAAAAGAGAGGAAGGATGTAGAGGAAACTCAACTTTGACATAAAACTTCAATGTTAGGTATCCTCTGAACAATGAATACACAGATGTGGCAGAGGCTCAAGAGCAAACAAGAATAAAGGTGCATTTCCACTGCAGGAACCCTAAACTACAGTATAGTGAATGATAAGCAGTTACTAAGCAACATAATAGGCACGTTTAGGTAAATTATACAATCGTATGGCCAAGAGGTGTTTTTAAAAGGAAAGATTCAAGGTATTAAAATGGATGCTGTTCTACCTTACAGCAAACTGGATCAGGGGTTTTGAGCCAATATAAAGTGTCTGTTTATATTTACTATTGTCCATGAAAGACAAACATGTATTCTTTAGTGTAATCTCTCCTAAAAAACAGGTAGGTCGGTCAGTAGATAGGCAGGTGTACTTTATTTATTCCAGACTACAAAGTTTGTCAAAGTTCCTGAAATGTTGTAGTGAATTCGGGGAACCTGAAAACATCATTAACGTTGTGAATCCTTTTCACAGACAACTGGTATCTCCCGGCAAGCCTTTCAAACAGTCCATTTGTTTGCTGTTTTTTTCCTGTTACACTACCAGGAGTTTTAACAAACAATTGTTTCTTTTAGGTCAGCGCTGATGTCTTTTCTGTCTGCGTTGTGTTAACAAACACCTGTATGCTCCAAAGAAGCAGCAAAGAGCCAAAACTTCTGTTAAGGATATAATGGTGGGATTTTGACTTTAGCTTAGTCTAAACAAACACTGACTTGGTAAAGAATGTAATTTATTATTGTTCATCTGAGATTGTTTTTAACTAATTATAAGACCTGGTAATGACAATCAGGGTTTTACAGTGTCGTGAAAACAAAACCTTACAGCTTAGTACAGCTCAGTAGTCAGGATGTTAATGATCTCTAAAGCGGTGTTTCCTGGTGTATCTATAGCTACTTACATTGGTGACTTTCCGTTTGATGTTCTCCAGCAGCTGCTCTTGCCCTCTGACGAAAAATGGATGTTGGAACTCCGTGTCATCTTTCTCTGGTTTCACCAAGCCACCCTGCTCGATATGCACCACCTTACGGAAACCATCTGAGGAGCAACGTGAACAGAGAGTTCCTGCATTTCAACCTCCACCATTTCTTCAGAGTTACTGAAACATTCGTGGCCGTGATAAAAGTACCTGTTAAACAGGATTCGTTTTTAGAAGTGATAAAAACATATACTGATACTTACACATGTTGAGCTGTCGTATGAAACTAGCCATGTTGTTGTGTTTAAAGAACTTTGGTAGAACCTCTTTAGAGAACCGTCCCTGATCGAACACATGGAAGCTGGTTCCACTCTGAAAAACACAGACAAATTAAGTTATTATTATTATGAGCAACACGAGCATCAATATATTTCACAAAAGAACAGAAAATATTTAGCTGCAATTTGTGGTCAATAAACTTTCCTGCAGAGCATATAATAACTTTAACAACTGTACACTGCACACATCTTAAACTAACAGAAGAGTGACCAAAAGCAGAAGAATTTTTAGTAAAAGCTGAAATCCAAACATAAACATGCATTTTTGACACCAATGTCCTTTGAGGAACCTATTTCTTTAGAAATGTCTGGTGCATGATCAGCGTGCCCAAAGGCCGTGGTGATCTAAAGTCCACTGGACTGTTGTGGCTGTAGATCAGATTTCTCCCTAGGTAGAATCTTTTCTTTGCTCTGTGTTCTGAACCATTTTTATTCTGAACCCTTAAAAGAAAACTGGCCTAATTGTAAAATCTATCAGGGCTCAAGAGTTCAATTTAAATTTTCTGAGATAACTACAAAGATACTAACGAGACTAAAATAAATTTATTCCTAAAGTGACAATCTCCACTGCAATTAGAAAACCTTGAATTTGTTCCATCAGCGCACCTTTAACTGCTGCTGATTTGTAGAACATGCACATACCCTCATCAAAGCACACTTGCTCTCCAATTGTACCAGTCAACCGTCTTGCTGTACAGGTGCTTTTCCTCCAGGTAACAAGAACATTTACAACACTTCATATCTGTTCATTCTCTGTAAATCAAGATATTCAGCTATTTAATGCACTACGTCCTGTACATTTGCACTACCATCCATACTGTTTAATAATGTTGTTCATTTGTTTAGAATTTCATGCTGCATTTTGTTTTATTTCGCATTTTAATTTTATAGTTTTTATTTATAAAGTACATACTATTGACTTTCATAAATTATCCTATTAACTCTAGTTATATGTTATAGGGACAGAAAAAAATCCTCTTAGGATGAAGTTAGAATGTCTTCTGTAGAACAGTTTATCGAAAATTGAAAAAAACAAGAAACAGAACATGAAGCTATGTTATGTTTATTTAATAAAGGGACAGTGCATATTAATTAACATGAGCACATTAGACTGTCATGTAAATATGTCAGATTTAGCCACTATGGCTAATGTTCATCTGTAGTCCTGTGGGAAAGATTATAAAGAAGCTCTAAAGAAAGATTATACAATTAATTAGAGAATTTCTGGGAAATACAAGAGGATACGCTAGAAGCTTTAGCTTTTTTAGAGAGACGCAGGGTGTGTTGTAGTTCACTGTGTGGAACTCAATCAGAATTCCAAACCAATTAAAACAAATGTATAAATCCAGAAACGTCAGTCTCACTTTCAGTCTCAACAGTGGAAGTTGTGCGACGCTGCTATGAAAAAGGTTCTAACCACAAACTAGGGATCCAAGATGTCAGGGAAAAATGTAATGCGATACTATTGCTGAATATTGCAATGACAATATTGACTCTTTTCTTTGTCTACCATTATAAAAACGCCCCATCCCTCCTTGAGAGCTTTAATATCTCAGCTACAAAATATAAACACCGCTGTGGGAAATTAGGACAGTTAGTCCATCCAACTGGGTAAAGGTTTGCAGAAAGAGAATGCCTGACACTTGGAGAATAGTATCCTAACATTGCATTCAAGTAATCTTTTACGATTGCAAAATTGCAAACCAGGGTTTCTACACAATATAAATTTATATTTATTTAAAACTATAAAATATAAACATTCACTATATGTTTATGGCAAATGTGTGTAGAGAAATGAGTGCCTGCATGTGATCCCTGCAAAAAGCAGAAACAGGAAGGCGGCAAGGACACATGGAAGGTAGAAGGAACAAATGGAGAAAAAAGGTCACAAAGAAGGAGGGAAGGACAGAAGAAATAAGACAATGTAACAAGGAAGATAAAAAAAGAGGAGAAAGGAAAGAAAAACCTACACAAGGAAAGGATAGAAGTAGTAGTGGAAGGAAGGACACAAGGAAAGGATGGAAAGAAAAAGAACGCAATGAAGAAATGTGGGCAGGACAGAAAGATAGGAAGGCCACAAGGAAGGAACCAATGAATGAAAGACAATAAGAGGAATAGAAGCAAGGGCACAGAGATAGGGGCGAGAGAAGGAAGGGGGCATGCAAGAGTGAGGACAGAAAGATGGAAATGAAGTGGAACAAGAGACGCAAGGAAGGAAGAAATGAACACAAAAAAAGGCATAAAAAGAAAAAGAGAATGAAGTGTAGCTCGAGGGTACAATGTAACATCTTATATTTATATATATTAATTAATATATAAATTTTTAAAATATAATACATATATACAAATATAATATATACACATATAACAAATATACATATATACATATATATACATATATACATATATATACACATGTATATATTTAATATACATATATAATCATATATACGTATATATAATTTAAAACATACATACATGTATAATTTTACATACATACATGTATATATTTTACATACATACATGTATTATATACATACTACTTATATATTCATCATACAGTATAATATAAATACTACATAAATTATAAAAACATAATAATAACATACATACATATAATATACAACATCATATATATTACATACATACATATAATTACATACATACATATATATTACATACATACATATATTTATATTATATATATATATATATATATATTATATATATATATATTTAGTCTATATATATATTATATTTAGCTATATATAATATATATTTAGTCTATATATATATTATATTTTATTATATATATTTATAGTTATATATATATATATATATTTTTGTCTATATATATATATACATATATTTAGTCTATATAATATATATATTATTAGTCTATAATATAATAATATATTATTTTTTCTATATTTATTATATATATATTTTTTATAAAATTTTTAATATATAAATATATATATATTTTAGTCTATAATATTTATATAATATATAATTTTATCTATATATATATATATATTTAGTCATTTTATTATATATTTTAGTCTATATATATAATAATTTTAGCTATATAATATATATATATATATATATATATATTATATTATATATGTATAGGCAATAACAATCTGTTTTACACCAGTCAATCCAAAACTGTAACTTACTGGACAAGAGTCAGATCTCATTATCTGAAAGCTAATGATATAACCTGCTTGATTCGTTTTTCTCACGTTGCAAAGTTAAGATAATTAGAATCAAAACAAAAAATAAAATCTAGAATATTTATGATTTTTCTGTTACTTAAATAAAGTCTACAAAATCTGAGGTCTGTTGTTTGAGAACATTGAGGAACCTGCGTGCAGTTAGCTCTAATAGACTAAGCTAGGCTAGGCTAGGCTAGGTAAGGTGAAGTGAGTACCGGACTCCAGCAGATAAGAGGGTCGGTCTCCGGGTCTTCCACAAGGGTCCACAGTTTAGTAAGAAAAGCTGGGACGTTACCGCCGCTCACTACTACTCCAGCTGTTCCTCCGCCAACTCCAAGTAACTCCATCTCAACTACGAAAGGCTAAACCCGCTCCAGGCGTCAGCAGCTAATCTGAGCACAAGATGCTAACAGCTACTTTAGAGTTAACCCCATCCGCTCCTCAAAGTCCGAAACAAAAAACGGGCGAACTGCGACACTTAGCCCTAGAGAGTTGACAACTATATCTCAGAAAGCTTGTTTCCGGTTTTGTTCTAGTATATTATCCGTTATTCCAAAGTTTACTTCTCAACTTTATTGTAAACAAACTCCGTAGTGGAAAATTCCAACAAATCCGATAAAACAAACAACTGCGTAGCTAGGTGGCTGTCTGTCGCACACTCGTGACGTAATAACCGTTGCTTGAACGTCACATCCGTAATCTGAATTACGTCTAATTTTAACAAAAGCTCAAGAGTTCAATCACACACATATATCACTATAATTTAAATTAAATATATTTAAACCTCTTCGAGATACTTAAAACAATGTGTACCCTGCTTAAATTCCGGAGGTCGATGGCTCGATTCCTGGTTTTCACAATCTGCGCACCTGCGACTGGGTCCTTTAGCAAAACAGTGTATTTCGGCTCCCATGCACGCCTCAGCATTTTGGGGTATGTGTGAAGGGAGTCAATCCTCCCTGTAAAATTCGGACACGTGGTTAATGGATCGTGAAGTTATGACACTGTGGTGTAAAAGTGGTTTGAGGATGAAAAAAACCTGCAACACCCCGCATAATCCCTTCATATGAGTACATCTCCATAAATTAGGCATTTGAAAAGTTAGTACAGTAATTCAATTTATAACAGTAAACTTCATTTTAGTCATGAATTAGATACACCGCCCCGCCCCAAAAAAAATTCTGTTTCTCAGAAAATGTTGATATAAGTCCAATAAGAAAATTTCTTGATACAGAATAGTTATGTAGTGAGCATGTTGAGGTCTACATAATAATGGGGATGAATGTTCACCTGGCAGTTGCCTAGTCATTGACAACTTCTGCAAGGAAGGCAAAGAGATGAGGTCATTGCTTAAGAAGCTGGCATATTTATGAAAAGCTGAGTTGGGGGAAAACTACGGTATAAAAAGGTGCACTAGTAACAAATTATAGCCTTGAGAGAGGACTGTGAAGTAAAGCTCATTCAAGAATTTGGGGGCAATTCACTATGGTATGGACTGCAGCTGGAGTCAGTGCTTCAAGTGGCACCATACATGGAATTATTGAGGATTTGGGCTACTAATTCTTATATAGCGCCAATTCGCAACACGGCATCTCACAGCACTTTACAATATGAAAAAGAAAGTCATTTTAATCCTAGGTATCAAACAATGCAGTCGAATTCAGTTTATTATTCAAATTGCTTAAAATGTTTTCTGTCTAAGAAAACCCAGCATATTGCAAAAAGTCAGCATTCACTCCTCCTGGATGAGCATGTAGCGACAGTGGACAGTCACTTGCATTATGTTGCTGACCTAGCAGCAGTCCCAAGTAGCAACCATGGATGTAGCAACAGTGGAAAGGAAAATTCCCCTTTACACAGGAAGAAACCTCTAGCAGAACCAGGCTCAGTGTGAGTGGCCATCTGCCATGACCAATTGGGGGCAGCTTATAGAAACAGAAAAAACACAGATAACAAAGTTAAAAGTTAAAATAACAGCAAATAATGCGAAATTGGAGAGCAGTGGGAGAATGTTGTTGAGCCACCCCACCCCACAGCAACGGAGGTTAGCTGCAGTTAACCCTTTGTTCAATGTGGATGCTTTCTTCAACTTCGTCGCCCAGACAACTTTTCCTCAGCACGGTTCACGTAAGAGGTTGTGTTTTGGGCAGAAAGAAGTAGTTTAGAATGAAATAATCTAAACATTTTTCGTTTTATGACGTTTGGGTTTGAAAACTCAGCCATTTTAGTGCTAGCAGATTATCTGCTCAGCACGTGCTCAGTTTATGTGTTCTGTGTTTGTGTTTTGTTAAAGTTAAGACAAACTTTATTTAAAGGGTGATTTTAAACACAGAAGATCGGCCATAACGCGCCGTTATTTTAAAGGTATGGGTTTGATTCTGATGATAAACTATAAGCTTCTTTGTTAGCCTTAACCGCTAACAGCTAAGAACGCGTGCTTGCCTGCTAAAGATCATTTACCCAAAAAGGTTGTTAGTTTTCAATCTAGAAAATAATATTTCCCTAAATATTATTTTACAAAACTTGAAAACGAAGTAAACACCATTAAGCCACATTTCTCCAGAAAGATTTGGTTCTTATTCAAAATATTTCCTTAAATATTATTTTACTATTTCCTTAATATTTCTTTATATATTATTTGAATAAATAAAGGCAGCTAATTAAACACCAATGAGAATTGGTCATCCAGAAGGTTGGTTTTATTCACCAAATCATTCTTTAAAATATTATTTTATTAAAATAATGTTTTATCTGATCTCGCATTGTGAATGGTTGTCTGAGTTGGTTCCAAGACTAACTTAACTTCATTGCCAGATTCTTCAAGATAATCCTTGGTTCTCAAACATAAATAACATTGCATGGTAATGTTGCATCACTCTTTTGGTCATGGTTTTCAACCATCTTTGATCAACTTGTTTATATTGTACATAGCCCATTAATCTTCCTTATTATTTCATTCTGCTTGGTAGTTTAGTTGGATTGTTTTAGCATAGTAAAGAGTTTGTTGATTGAAATATGTTTGACTTTGAGTTGACTTATTCTTTTGTTAATAAATTCTTGCATCTTAAGAAATTGTGTGAATTCATTCTGTGTGAGTTTTGCTGTTCAATAATGGCAGAGCTTGGCTCATCCCTTTCAATTTTGTCCTAATACCATCGCCTTATCGGGCTGGTATTCACAGGACGACCCTTAACAGACAAACATTATTTAATAAAATATTAAAGTATTAAATATTAAATAATATATTCATAATCACAACAATGTAGACAGATGAGGGAAGGTGGTCATTATTTCCTCCAGCAGCCTAAGCCTATAGCAGCATAACTACAGAGATAGGTTAACCTAACCTAAGCCACTCTAACTATAAGCTTTATGAAAAAGAAAACTTTCATGCCTAGTTTTAAAAGTAAACAGGGGGGGTGTAGTCCCGGTGGTAGCCCTTCCGGGGTTCCCGTGCTCTGGGGGGCCTTCGAATGGTAGTGGCTCCGATCTCCTCCATGTCTGTCTCGGGTCCTAGGGGGCAGGTCTGTGGCTCCTCACACCCACTATTGAATATTCCTATAGAGAAACAAGCATGCTTACATATACTGTACACCCGCATGTGTTTGGATTCAGGTGTTTACAGATACACAGATATACTCTATAGCTGCGGTTGCCACTAAATGTATCTCGCATTCATTAGTACTGTGTACTTTTCAGTAAAATTGTTTTTATATATGTATTTCTGCAGGTGTAGAAGCAGTCTCCTAAGATGTTATCTTGTATTCTCTTTATCCTTCTTTCTCTCCTCTATTCTTAATTCCTTTTCTGCCTGTTTCTAATAAAGTTTTTTTTATATATACACTGCCTGGCCAAAAAAATGTTGCCACCTGGATTTAACTAAGCAAATAGGTACGAGCCTCCCATTGGATAATTACTACATGGGTGATTATGTTTCAGCTGTCAACAAGTTATTTAACCCCAACTGGTGCACTCAGTCGCTTCTCATTTCTTAAACAATCAAGTCTAAAGACACATCCTGTTGTTGTGGAAAAGATGTCAGTCTGTTTCAGGAGGTTCAAATCATTGGCATGCGTCAAGCAGAGAGAACATCTAAGGAGATTGTAGAAACTACCAAAACTGGGTTAAGAACTGTCCAATGGATTATTAAAAACTGGAAGGATAGTGGGGACCCATCGTCTTCGAGAAAGAAATGTGGCCGGAAAAAAATCCTGAATGATCGTGATCGACGATCACTAAAACATATGGTGAAATCAAACTGAAGAAAAACAACAGTAGAACTCCGGGCTATGTTTAATAGTGAAAGTAAGAGCATTTCCACACGCACAATGTGAAGGGAACTCAAGGGATTGGGACAGAAAGGCTGTGTAGCCTTAAGAAAACCACTAATCAGTGAGGCTAACTGGAAAAAAAAGGCTTCAATTTGCTATGAAGCATAAAGATTGGACTCTGGAGCAATGAAAGACGGTCTTAGGGTCTGATGAGTCCAGATTTCCCCTGTTCCAGAGTCATGGGTGCATCAGGGTAAGAAGAGAGGCAGGTGAAGTGATGCACTCATCATGCCTAGTGCCTACTGTACAAGCCTGTGGAGGCAGTGCTATGATCTGGGGTTGCTGCAGGTGGTCAGGTCTGGGTTCAGCAACAGTATGTGTTCAAAGAATGAGGTCAGCTGACTACCTGAATATACTGAATGACAAGTTTTTTTCCATCAATGGATTTTTTCTTCCCTGATGACTCGGGCATATTCCAAGATGACAATGCCAGGATTCATCGGGCTCGAATTGTGAAAGAGTCGTTCAAGGAGCATGAGACATCATTCTCACACTTGGATTGGCCACTACAGAGTCCAGACCTTAACCCCATCGAGAATCTTTGGGAAGTGCTGGAGAAAGCTTTGCGCAGCGGTCAGACTCTACCATCATCAATGCAAGATCTTGGTGAAAAATGAACGCAACACTGGGTGGAAATAAATCTTGTGACATTGCAGAAGCTTATCGAAACAATGCCACAGCAAATGCGCACCGTAATCAAAGCTAAAGACGGTCCAACGAAATATTAGTGTGTGATCTTTTTATTTGGTCAGGCAGTTTATCATGCGGAACGTTATATTATTTACAAATTATTTTACTGTCCTTTTATTTCCGAAGCACTGAGGTGTGGTCTTGGCTGTGGAACTCCCCCTGTCGAAGCCATTATTACCTCTTTATCATTGAATCATGACACTGATAACTGTAGAAGCGTGCAGTGCTTAAAGATTTGGTGTTGGGGGAGATTCTGCTGTCAAGCAGTAGGGTCTTGTACACTCCAGCCACAACCGCAATTTAATGCACTTTAGACATACACATCTGCAGTCATCACAGCACTTCACATCACCACAGGCATCCACAAACATCAAGGAGGGAGGGGCTACGCTCAGGCACTGCGCGGTCCACTGGCTCCTGCCGCAGAGCCTATGCTGGTCTGGCCTTGACTGGGGGTGTGGGGATGGCCTGGGGGTCTATCAGACTCAGCAGGGGACAGTCTGCCTTGGTGGGGTGTTGACTGTGTGGGTGCTCAGGCCACGTCCCAGAGTGGTGGGTCCGCAGTGGCTGGGCTGGACTCAGGCGGGCATCCCTCCCTCCAGACCTCTCGGGTAGTGGCCCCCCAGGGTGAAATACAATGCGCCCCTTGGTATGAGGGGCACATTGGAAAGAGAGAATCTCGGAATGCTGTTGATCCAACTAAAGTTCACCAAGACTGAAAAGCTGCAGGTTGAACAATGTTTGGGTGTCCTCATTACACATAAAAAACAGTTAAGCCCAAAATTATTCACACACCTGGCAGATTTAGATTTAAAGTGATCTATCAAATAAAATACTTTGACAGTTGTGGGTTTAACATGACTAAATTGAGAAACATAGCATGTGAGTGCTTTTGCCAGGACTTGCCAGGAATTTAAACAAAAACAAAGCATATTGACAAACAGATATTGTTTAATGTTTAGCATTCCACCAATTTTAAATGAGTCGGTAAAGCAAATATAAAGTTCATCACTGCAACTTCCACTTTTTTATACAGATACAGCTAACATGTCTGATTTTAAGGGTATTAATAAATCTAATACAAAACATAGGTTCTGCTTTTACAACTAAGATCCACCATTGTGCTCAAAGATCAGGCCTATTGCTAAAATTATTCTGCCTTTTATGAATTCAGACACAATCAACAAATGATTCACCATATGTGACTGATTTTAAAAAGCTACAAACCGTCAGATACGCAAATAAAGTTTATTAATTTAGTCACATTGCTGCTACTATACAATTTGAGGTCAATTGGTTATTGAGAACCTCTGACTTTCCAGATCAAGAGATTTTAGATCACGGGACTTTACATTGTTCCTGGCTCGAATTTTAGATGCTCCAACCTCCAAATAAAGAAGGAACCCACCATAACGAGTGATGCACCAAACAGGCTTTTTCTGGTCAATACGGCATTCAGGTTTTCTCTGAAGCCTTGTTCAAACTTATCTTAAATAGACAGTAAATTATATTCATCAAACATTGACTACAGAAAGATACTAGTTGCACGTTCCTTAAACATGCTCTGAGCGTTTTAATACCAATACAAAGCAATATCTATTATTACTTTAAGGTGGTCTAAAAATATAACAGAAAATATTCGAAAAGATCTTTTGTAATTCACATCAAACCACATGAAGAGACTCCTTTTTACAATCTGTGTTTTAAAACATTTTTTATTGCTGTTTGGTTTATCAAGCAAACAGTGATGACATTAATGGAAAACAGCCACAGCAGAAAATATTACAATAAAAAATGTAAAAAAACAAAAGAATCATTTCCTTTAATTTTAGCAGGTAAACAGCACATCTGTAGAATCAAGAACAGCATTAAAATTAGTTCATGGTAAATTTCCCATTAGAAAAATACTAAAAGAGTGTTATATTTCTATAAATGCACTTCAGTTATTAATTCAAAAGCCTTTTTACCAAGTCAAAGCATGTTCAAACTGATCAGCAATAATTTCAATTTTAAGCCAAATGACATCAACAGAACAAAGATTTTCTCCAAACATCACCTTTAAGGCCTTTAACCTGTGAATTGTCTCAGGCAATGGGGTAAAGGAATTTTTAGAGGGACATTTTTCCATGGGTCATACAAGGAAAAGGTCTCTCATGTGGATTCTTCTACCTGGTCACTGTTGTGAGTTATCAGGTAAAGGGTTAAATCTGTTTTTTTTATACAACCTTTTTATATAACATTTTATCGTGCGCTCCAGGGGGCCTTTGGATGTCTGTGGCTGCGATCTCTCCGTGTCGTACCTGTCTCTTTCTGCAGGCGTAAAGACAGACTTCTAGGGTGTTATCTTGTATTCTTTTTATCTTTTTTCCGTTTCTGTATTCTTATCTCCTTTTCTCCTTTTTAACTTTTTACCCAACTCTTTCCCTTTTTTTCTTCCTTTTTCCCTATTCGTTCTCCAAACATCGCAAGGAGAAAGCCTTTTACCTCTTAATTTTCTCATGTGATGAGTAAAAGGAGTTTTCGCGTGGACTTTTTTTTTTTTACATACATGGTAAGGTGTATTCTGACAATCGATAGGTGCATTCTGTGTGAGTTCTCATGTGAAGTATTAAATCTGTCTTTTTACTGTAACCTTTCCCAAATCATATATGGAGAAGCCTTCATATTTGTGAGTTATGAAGTCAACTTTTAGGCTTTTTCTTTGGCAAAATGCTTTTCCACAGATCAGACATGAAAAAGAGCTTCTCACCTATGTGAGTTCTCATGTGATTAATTCATCTGTAACTTCCTTTAAACCGTTTTCCACAGGTCACGCACAAAGGGCTTCTCACCTGTGTAAACTATCGTGTGTTCATTCAATTATTCCTTTCTTCTGAAGGTTTTTTCACAGGTATTAGAGGAAAACTGCTTTTCATCTGTGTGAGTTCTCATGTGACAAGTCAAATTACATTTTTGGGTAAAACCTTTGCCACAAACAGTACAAGAGAAAGGCTTCTCACCCGTGTGAATCCTGACATGCACAATAAAGCTAGATTTCTTAGTGAAGCTTTTTCCACAGTCCAGACATAAGAAAGGCCTGTCAGCTGTATGAGTTCTCATGTGTTGATCCAAATAATTTTGAGATCTGAAGTTTTTTTCACAGGTATTACAGGGAAAAGGCTTTTCGACTGTATGAGTTCTCATGTGAGAAATCAAATTACTTTTTTGGTTGAAACCTTTGCCACAAATCACACAAGAGAAAGGCTTCTCACCTGTGTGAATCCTGACATGCACATTAAAGCTAGATTTCTTAGTGAAGCCTTTTCCACAGTCCAGACATAAGAAAGGCCTCTCAGCTGTATGAGTTTTCATATGTTGATCCAAAAAATATTTTGCTCTGAACGTTTTTTTACAGGTATTACAGGGATAAGGCCTTTCATCTGTGTGAGTTCTCATGTGATAAGTCAAATGACATTTTTGAGTAAAATTTTTGCCACAAATCGCACAAGAGAAAGGCCTCTCACCTGTGTGAATTCTGACATGCCTATTAAAAACATATTTTTTTGTGAAGCTTTTTCCACAGGACAGACATCTGAAAGGCTTCCCACCTTTGTGAGTTCCCATGTGAACTGTTACATATGCTTTTTTGTTAAAGATTTTTCCACATGTCATATACGGAAAACGCTCCTCCATTGTGTGAGTTATGAAATGAGCTTTTAAGGTTTTAATTTCACAGAATGCTTTTCCACAGATCCGGCACAAAAATGGCCTCTCACCTGTGTGAATTCTCATGTGTTTATTCAATGAAGCGTCTGTTCTAAAGGTTCTTTTACAGGTATTACAGGGAAAAGGCCTCTCATCTGTGTGAGTTCTCATGTGATAAGTCAAATGACATTTTTGAGTAAAGCCTTTTCCACACGTCTCACAAGAGAAAGGCTTTTCACCTGTGTGAATTCTAACGTGGCTGTTAAAAACATATTTCGTAGTGAAGCTTTTTCCACAGAACAGACATAAAAAGGGTCTCTCACCTGTGTGAGTTTTCATGTGTAGAGTCAAGTTACTATTTTGAGAAAAAAAGTCACCACAAATTTTACAAGAATACAAGTTGTTAGCGAGAGTTTTCTGGTGTCTTTTGGGTTCTGAATTGTTAACACAGTTTTTTTCCATTATGGTTTTCTGACATCTATTATCTTGTTTCGGCTCTTTATCTGGGTTTAATCTAGAATCTTTTTGATGGTTTCCTTCTTGATCCTGGTTCTCAGTTTTACAAAGATCCTGAGAGAGGACTTGGTTCCTGGTTGGTTCTGGTTCAATGTAGTACTCTACCACATGGAAAGGAGTCACCATAAATGGATCTGCAGTCTCCTGCTTCAGTACAAACTGCTCTTTAGGTTTACTTATATAGAGGTCCATATCTCCCCCTTCTGTCCAGGGATGTACTGGTTCTTCTTTTATCTGCAAAGGTTCTGGTTCCTCCTGGTCCAAACTGGAATTCCTCTCCTGTTTACAGAGCTGCTGGTCAGAGAAAACCTCCTCTTTCCAAACATGATCCTGTAGGTGTAGGTCTGGAGAGGCAAACACACACAAAAGAAAGGCGTTCTATTGTAGGTGAAAGAAAGCACACTTCAATTTATTCATTCCATGCATATAAAGATGCTCTGAAAAGTATTCAGTCCTAAAGTTAGCTAAATCTGCTAAAATAATTTAAACTAGGTCTGAAATGATTCTTTAAATAATTCTTCATTATTCAATTTACAAAAATTCATTTAGGAAAACTATGTGTCTCGAGGCTTTATTAAATTCTGTTTAACTATTCAGCACCCCATGTTCTGTGGGGGGCCCTTGCCTTGCAGTTGCAGGCAGTTGTGTGGTAGGGGCGGGATTTGGCGGGGCTGTTTGCAGAGCTCGTGGTGTATGGATGTGTCTTCATCGGCTTTAGGCATTTGAGTTCAGGGAAATGTGTTCTATATCTGTGTCCTGGTTGGGACGGGCCCTGTGGGGAAATTCATGTTTCATGTTGGGGTTCATGGGGGTGGGAGATTCATGGGGTTGAGATTGGAATTCATTGAGGGGTTGGGTCCGATTATTCCGGTGGCAGCTATGGTTGGCGGGCTCGTTTGGATGGGCTGGACCAGTCCTACTTTGTTCGTGGCCCCCTTTCTGGATAGGAGCAGGAGCCGTTGGGGGCCGTGATCATACGTATTCAGCAAATCATTCTTTAAAATATTATTTTATTAAAATAATGTTTTATCTGATCTTCCATTGTGAATGGTGGTTTGAATGTATTGAAGGTATACCAATTATTGGTAAGTTAGTTCCAAGACTAACTTCATCTTCAGATTCTTCAAGATAATCCTTGGTTCTCAAACAGTCTCAATCAAATAACATTGAATGGTAATAGTGCATCACTTTATTGGTAGTGGTCATATTGTACATAGTTGGTCTTTCTTATTCTTTCATTTTGTTTGGTAGTTTAGTTTGGTTGTTTTAGTATAGTAAAGAGTTTGTTGATTAGAATATTTTTGACTTTGCGTTGACTTATTTTTGTTAATAAATTCTTGTATTTTAAGAAATTGCGTGAATTTATTCCTTGTGTGTGAAGAGTTTTGCTGTTCAGTAATGTCCGAGTTTGGGTCGACCCTTTCACTATTGTCCTAATACCACTGCCTTATTGGGCTGGTATTCAATGGACAACACTTAACAGACTGAATTATTATAATAATAATAATAATAATAATAATATTAAAATAGTGGCTGCACGGTGGCGCAGTAGGTAGCACTGTTGCCTTGCAGCAATAAAGTCCTGGGTTCGATTCCCGGCCGGGGGTCTTTCTGCATGGAGTTTGCATGTTCTCCCCGTGCATGCGTGGGTTCTCACCGGGTACTCCGGCTTCCTCCCACAGTCCAAAGACATGCCTGTTAGGTTAATAGGTCACTCTAAAAATTGCCCTTAGGTGTGTGAATGAGTGTGTGCGTGGTTGTTTGTGTGTTGCCCTGCGATGGACTGGCGACCTGTCCAGGGTGTACCCCGCCTCTCACCCATAGACTGCTGGAGATAGGCACCATCTCCCCCGCGACCCACTATGCGGAATAAGCGGTAGAAAATGACTGACTGACTGAAATATTAAAATATTAATATTGAATAATATAATTATAATAACTATTAAAACAAACAAATTGTATTCCCTTTTGAGAATTAGACCATTTAATGTTACGTTGATGCAGTAATTCAAGTAAAGTGTGCCTCTACCGAGTACTAAGTACATATATACTGTATGGCTGCATGATATTACAAAAATAACAATAATATATAATTGGTACATTTTGCCATAGCATGAATTTCAGAGTTTCCCAAACCATTATATAAATCCACTGCTTCATAGTCAAGCATTCATTCAAAGTGATAAAAATCTCAATGTAGTAGTTTTTAGATAGAGTTTTGTTTTAGTTTTATCTTTGTTTCTAAAATCAATAGTGAGTAGATTTAAAGTGAGTGTAATTTCTGGTAGATTTTTCTTTTAATCCCAACTGAAATCTTAATAATATAATATATTAATATATCGATAATAAGCCTGACGAACAGAAATCTGCCCTTCTTATTAATATGCGGTGCAGATTGCTCCCTGGAAATGTGAAGAATTCATTGTTCAGATTGGATTCTTCATAGATTGTGATAGATTAATGTTCATGCTAGCCGACATTAGCTCTCTAGAAAACCAAAATAAAGTATATGTAGATTTGAAAGAAGAATAAAATTTAAAACAGCAATAAATCAGAGAACAAAACGTGCAGATTTTAAAGGGCAAACGGCGGCTGTGTTGACGGCAGGTGAACAGATGAGGAACGAGTTTTCTTATCCGACTCAACAGTCGAAGCTGAAGTTGGCTTCTGATTGAAGTTTCCAATCCGAGAAACATCTAAAAGGCGAATCCACCTCATTCAAGTTTAAATAAACCTCTAGTGTAAAACCTTCAACATTTAAACTCTTCAACCCTGGACCTGATTATGCTACACTAATAGATTTTTCAGTTTGTTGTTTGCCCAATCAGACACAGCAGGGTGTGGAGTTAAAGAACATTTTATTGAGAAGTTAAGTGAAATATTTCCTATAACTTTTAATCATCAGCAGTGTAAATATTAGGATATATGAAAAATGCCTTTTATAAAGGCCATATTTACAGTGAGAGGGGATTCTAATGCAGCTGAGAGGTCCACATCTTTGAAATACAACATCTGTTTAACAACATACGGCTTTATTAATAAAAAGGTCCACAGGTTCGTAGAAGTTGTTGATTTTTACTTTTTTAACTGGTTCCAGTGTGGTCCAAATGAACCAAAAAAAACCACACAGAAATCGCATTTTATTGGACTTTCACATATCAAACAAAGGTTTCACAAATCACAATTTTAGTTTGAAAAAATTTGCTATTCCTGTAGAATAATCTTGGCCGGGTTTAAAAAGTCTACGTTGTATAGTTTTCAAATTACAACTGAATAAAGATGCTAAAGGTAGTAAAAAAAAAAGGTGGAATGGCCTTTAGACGTTTCTCGATTAGGGAGCTTCAATCGGAAACCAACTTTAGCGTCGTTGCCTAATATCCGCTACTAAATCTTCCGAAATGAACGTTTTAAAAGCACAATCTGCATCCTGCATCATCAGTAAAACCTTAGCATGGCCGGGGTTTCATACCTATTCGGTGTAAGATGATCTGGGGTGTCCGGGTGAAATCCAGCGGCCTGTGGTGATCATCCATCTCTTCCTCGGACTTGATTTCTTTTAACTCTGAGAATGTTTCTTCAGCAGGAGTTACCTGCTGGAGGAAAAACTCTCTTTTAATCTGGACTGAAGACATTCTTACTACTAACACATATTTTCAGCCCACAGATGATCAGGCTCTCTAAAATGACCCCAAACAGACTGCTGGCAACACATCACTTCCTGTGATGCTCTAGTTCTTCTTCTTCTGCTGCTGCTGCTTCTTTTTCTTGCGTTGTTTATTGGCGTTTGCAAACAACTTAATGGTGCATTACCGCCTCCAACCGGTAAGGAGTGTGGATCAGGATTTTAATAATAAAATAAATAAAAAATAACCTTAACTAAATAAAAAAAAAATACTTGAATAAATTAAATCCTCTCAATTAAGCCAGTATTTAGAAGAAACTGTAAAATTAATGGGTAGCATTTCATGTTTCTTAAGACTTCTTTTAATTTGTATCTTGTTTTAATCTTTGAAATATTAAATTCAGGTATATTAAATGTTACTCCCATTGTGTTATCTGAATATTTTGATGCATCTGTGTAAATCTGAATATAACTATGATAACTATCAATATAATTCTGTATAATTTGAGCCTCTAAAATAAACTACTTATCTTTCTTCCTTTCAAGGACTGAAAAAACTATTTTAACTTCAGGGAGGACCCATGGATGTATTGCTGGTAATGGAACTGGTGGTGAGTGGATCAACTGGTATTGGACTAATAACCAGTTGATCCAATCCTAGTTCTGCAGCTCTCTGTTCCACTAACCAAGCATAAGCTTTTTCTGTCGTCTTCTCCTTCTCCCAGCAGGTTTTAGAGTGTTTCGTGTTGGATTACATTTATTATGGTCCTGTAAATCTGTCCAGTAGGATACTAAAAATTGTAGTCTTCTTAGTCCCAGTGGCATTTCTCCCATTTCTACTTGTAAAGCTGCCACAGATGTCCTGAATGCTCTTGAACAAAGTCTAATGCCAGAACCTGAATGTGATCTAATTTTTTAAGAATCGTATCTCCTGCTGGACCAAACACCACATACACAGTCTAGTGTATGTGGTTATCAATCCAATATAAAGGGCCCTTAAAGCAACTCTGTCGCCCCCAGCTACTCCCTGTTGCACACTCATTATATTCAGAACTTTTTTACATTTATCTGAGATGTTAATTTTGTATCTAACCACATTCCTAAAATCTAAAACATTTTAGTCTCTCTAATTCCTGATTATATAGTTTGAGTTTTAACTTACATTCACTTCTTTTCCTTGTAAAAACATAACCTTTTTTTATCAACAAAAAATGTACACCCCATTTATACGACCATTCTGCAGTTTGTTTACTAATAACTTTAAGTTTTTTCGTCTTTTCCAAACTGTCCCATCATGCGCAAAAAGAGAAAACCCCATTCCACGCTCTACTTCACAAAATATATTATTATAGAAAATAATAAAGGACTTACTATACTTCCTTGAGGTGTACCATACTCAACAAAGTATTTTTGAGAATGCCACTTTCCTATCTTAACTTGCATGGTTCTTCCCAACAGTAAATTATTGATCCATTTGAACATATGGCCTGAAATACCCAATTTACAAAGTTTAATTAACAACCCCTCCTTCCACATCATGTCATATGCTTTTTCAGTTACAAAAACCACAGCTGCCACACTTTCCTCATTCACCTGAGCCCTCCTTATACCATGTCCTAAATATAAAGATGGATCTAATGTATTTCTTCCCTTTCTAAAACCACTTTGATCAGCCAGATAACCCTTTATTTCTATATGATATGTCAATCTTTTATTTATCATTTTTGCCATAACCTTAAAAATGTTAGATGTTAAAGCAATAGGTCTATAACTACCTGGATTGGCACAATCTTATTCTGGGTTGTATATTAGAAATATTACGGCTTCTTTCCAACTTTGTGGGATTTCCCCTTTCTCCCATACTTTGTTATATAGCTCAAACAATATATTTTGGACTGAATCACAAAGATGATATATCATTGTATTGCAGATCTGATCTTTGCCTGGTGCCTGGTGCAGTCAGTCAGTCATTTTCTATTACTACCTTGACCATCATTTTATTCCATATTGGGTCGCGGGGGAGCCGGTGCCTATCTCCAGCAGTCTACGGCGAGAGGCGGGGTTCACCCGGGACAGGTCGTCAGTCCATCGCAGAGCAACACACAAACAACCATGCACACACTCATTCATACACCTAAGGGCAATTTAGAGAGACCAATTAACCTAACAGGCATGTCTTTGGACTGTGGGAGGAAGCGGGAGTACCCGGTGAGAACCCACGCATGCACAGGGAGAACATGCAAACTCCATGCAGAAAGACCCCTGGCCGGGAAACAAACCAAGGACCTTCTTGCTGCAAGGCAACAGTGCTACCAACTGAGCCACAGTGCAGCCCTTTGCCTGGTCCAGATTCCTTAAATTTATTTATTGGTCGATTCAATTCTGATTTTGAAAATGCAATGTTTAGCAAGTTTGGAGCTTTGTGATATTGGCTCAACAAACATTCATTTTCAGCTAAGGTCATTTCTCCTCTTCTCTGTTTTTCTATATTTATGTTTTTTGAACTATGAATCTTGCCATGATTTGTTCCTAATATTTCTGCATTTTCCTGGTTTGAAACATCGATTGTAGTGCTATTATGTAGAATTGGATATCCATATTGTCTTTTAATCCCATTCATCTTTTTAATCATTCCCCAAACTTTGTTCAGTTTCCCTTCCAACCGAATTATAAAAGGATGACCAGAACTCCTTTTTCTTCTTTCCAATGTCCTCCTGACATGAACCTGTAATTCTGTACAGTCAATTAGATTCTGAAAGTTATGATTTATGTTTTGCAATTTAAAAAGCTTTGTGTGGAGATTTAATAACTTTGTCACATTCTTGCGTCCACCATGCCACAATCTTTTTCCTATTTCCGCCATGCGATCTTGGAATAGCCTGCTTTGCTGCCTTCACAAATACAACTATTTATTTTATCAACATCCTGATTAATATTTATTTTCCTAATTTCTTAAATTTACTGTCTTGATTATTAGATAATGATCACTTCCTATTGTTGTATCTGAAATAATCTCCCATGTGCATTTGGCTGCTAATGTGTCAGATGCCAAAATTAGATCAAGAGCTGACTGTAAAACATTTCTAACATTAACATTCTTGTTCCATTTCCATCATTAAGACATACTAAATTCTTATTCTTTAAATAAGTTCTTCAATCAACCTTCTGTTTACATCATTATGGGTGCCCTATAATGTATAATGTGCATTAAAATTCTGCTGGAGGTTTCTTCCTGTTAAAAGGGAGTTTTTCCTCTCCACTGTTGCTACATGCATGCTCAGTATGAGGGATTGCTGCAAAGTCAACGCCAGTGACTGTCCACTGTCTCTACATGTTCATCCGGGAGGAGTGAATGCTGCAAGTCACTGACTGGATGCAATCTGCTGGGTTTCCTTTCCTTAGATAGAAAAACTTTTTATCCAATTTGAATAAATAACAGAATCTGGCTGCACTGTTCAATGATTAAGATTAATTGGAATGTATGTACCTGACTTTTGTGAAGTGCCTTGAGACGACATGTGTTGTGAATTGGCGCTATATAAATAAACTTAAATGAATTGAATTGAATTTAAAATCTCTGCAACAAATAACATTTCCATCTAAATCTGGATGAAGTATATTAATTGTATCCATAGAAAGATCTTTACAGGGAATATTAAAAAAATTAATATCTTAGTTTTCCCATCTACAGTCTATATTTCCACTATTATATATTTCAGCTCAATACCTATTCGTAATACTCTGTTTTGCAGTCTTTCTTTAACAAATGTTTTACACCCCCCTCCATTTCTCTCTGATCTATCCTTCATTATGTTAAAATAACCTTTAATAACAAAATCTAATGTGGGCTTAAGGCAAGTTTCCTGAACACAAATAATACTTGGTTTCTCTGCAAGATTTTTAATAAATCTTTTAAAATCCTCTCCATTGGCTATTAGACTTCTTGCATTCCATCGTAATTCAGCTTCCCCTCTGCTTTTTTAGCTTTTAAGTAACATGGTTCCATGAAAGATCGTTCATTCCCAAGAATTTCTCTGCTTCTCTCACAAATATTTTTATTTTCTCTGTCTTATGTTTAACCTACACAAGCACACAACCTATTTATACAAGCTGCAGGCACAGGGGAAGGGTCAAGAGCCTTCGGTGTGAGTACAGAGAGAGACTCGCTGCAGAAGAGCCAACATCATTTACCAGATTTATCATATTCTGTACAAACTTCACACCAAAAAGTCACAGTAGAATTTGTTTGGATTCCGGCACATGTGGGAGTGGAGGGAAACCAAGATGCAGATGTTCTTGCCACACAGTCATTGCAATCTAAAAACATAGATCTTCAGATTCTATTGAGTAAAGCTGAATCAAAATAATCAGGAATATTGGGATATAAATTATACAGGAAGATACTGTACAGCATTCAAAGATTTGTAGGACATGCTAGGAAAACCAGAATAAGCTGAAAACTAGAGTCAATTATTATATGCCTCAGAATAGGCCATACAGGTCCTAAAACAACACTTGAAGTTATTGGAAAACATCCATCAGGATAATGTGATCATTCCAATGTGGCTGAATCTGTACAGCATGTATTCATTGAGTGCCACACGTATGAACCAGAAAGAAGACCGCTGAAAGAAGCCCTGAATAAACTCAATGCTAACCATACATATAAAAATCTTCTAGGAGCTCACAGTCTTACAAGTAAAACTCAGGTCGTTTATTTTTTGAAAAACCTTTTTAGAAATTGTCCTGTCCACACTGAAGTCCAGTTGGTGGCGGTAATGCACCTTCATAGATGGTCAGCCAACCACCATAAAGCACCAGAAGAAGATGAAGAAGAAGAAGAAGAAGAAGAAGAAGAAGAAGAACAAGAACAAGAACAAGAACAAGAAGAAGAAAACCAGAAAGAGAGAGAATTGGAAGAATTTAGATAGATTAAAGAATCATTTAATATAATAAATATTCTACAAAAAGAAGCAGGAAATAAAATTATTCAAATTCTAACTAAGAAAACAAACTAAATAATAGGTTGTTATTATGAACAGTACATACGCAAAAGCGTCAATAGAGTCCGACACTTACCACTAGGTGGCGCTACATGACATTTTTGCCAACCACAAAAACAAACGAAAGGGGAGGAATGGTTTGCATTATCTTTCCTTCTGCTTGGAGTCATTTTAGAGAGCCTGTTGATCTGTGGGCTGAATTTGTGAGTGTTTGCAGTAAGAATGTTTTCAGCCCAGCATCAGAGAGCGTTTATCCTCTAGCAGGTAACTCCTGCTGAAGAAACATTCTCAGAGTTTAAAGAAATCATCAAGTCCGAGGAAGAGATGGATGGTCAGTGCAGGCCGCAGGATTTCACCCGGACACCCCAGATCATCTTACACCGAATAGGTATGAAACCCCGGCCATGCTAAGGTTTTACTGATGATGCAGGACGCAGACGGCGGTTTTAAAGCGTTCGTTTCGGGATGATTTACTAACGGATATTAGGCAACGACGCTAAAGTTGGCTTCCGATTGTTTGTTTTCGATTCGAGAAACGGCTGAAGGGTGATTCCACCTAATGTTTTACTACCTTGACCATCTTTATTCTGCTTTAATTTAAAAACTGCAAAACGTAGACTGTTTAAACCTGGGCTAGATTATTCTACACTGAAAGCGGAATATATGCATCATAGTTTGTGATTTGTGAAACCTTTATTTGGTTTATGAAAGTTCAAATCTCTCATTTTCAGCACTCAGTTGCATTAGGAGCTGCTCTCTCTCATTGTAAGAATGGCCTAAAAAAACCTTTTCCAAAATTTTCCTAAAATGTACTTTGATAGAAGTCCTATTGGGACATCAGGGTAATTAGTTACCACTTAATGCTGTGAAAACACAAAGTACAGTGCAGAGAGTTCATCTCCAATAATTACTAGACCCCTTCACCAACGTTTACCCCAAAATAGCTAGGTCCACCACTGTCAGAACCTACTGAACGTAGAAAAAACATCTTTCGAGCTCAAATCCAAAATAAATATAATTCTTAAAACAGTGCTTTGTACATTACTTTCACTTTAAATTTATTAATCAGTCATTATATTTGAATGAACTATTTGTTTATTTTGGAATTTAGAAAAACATTCATATGCAAAAGGAGAGTTTGTGCTTTTAAACTAGAGGTTTAAGCTAACATGAGGTGAATTCGCCCTTCAGCTTTTTCTCGAAGTTGAAGCATCAGTCAGAAGCCAACTTCATAAGGAGACACGCACCTCGCCTGTTCACCTGTGGTCAAGCCAGCCAATGTTTGCCCTTTAAAATATCCACACTTTTTGTTTACATTTACTCTAAATCTACTCACTAATTATTTGAGAAACAAAGAAAACTAAAATATGGCCTTTATAAACTCCTATATTTACATTTTTATGACTTAGAATGAAAGTTTTTGCAGTTTTCTAGAAGTTTGTTCCAGATTAGTGGAGCATAAGAACTGAATGCTGCTTCTCCATGTTTGGTTGTAATTCTGGAGATGCAGAGTAGAGTTAAACCAGAAGAAAAATCATGCTCCTTTGGCTCATAACAGTGGTCCTACTGGCATTTGCAGAAATACAGCGCTCCTGTTGCAGTTTTTAAGGCCTGGATATTGGATATTGAGACCATAAACTTTGTTCAGTAAATTATTAAAATCCTCTTTTAAGATTTTAGATTTTTTTCTTTACAAAGGCTCCTGTGTGTATAATGAGGTTTTTCATTGTTTGATGTTGATCTGTGATGTTTTCCTTGCTGGAAAAATGTTTAATCTGTTTAGAATTTACTTCTGTCTGGTGTTTATAGATGAGCTTTTCTTCACAGAGTCAGAGTCTGAGAGTGGAGCAAACCTGTTTTCTGGTTGAATTCCCGTGTTTTCAGTTGGTTTGCTCCTATCATTTGTTGTGAGAACAGTCCGCTGTTGTTTTGTCGGTTTGCTTTCACACAGGGATTCTTAGACCAGGCCAAACAACGTCATGTAGCTGCAACGGATTGTTTTGCGAGCGGTATTCCGTTTTCGAGAAGGGGAAAAAAGCACGAATAACGAAGAAAAAAATTTCTGTTGCCATTTTGGTGTTCAAATGTAGTTGTGTGTCTGCATCCCTTCACTACTCCACGTATCCCTACGAGACAAATTCAGTTTTTCGTCTTCAGATTTGCATTATTACTTTGTCTTTCCTCGTCTTCTTAGTTATTTGATTTTGTTTGCACAGATTTAAAACTGCATCAGATTACAGGATGGCAATTTTCCTTCATAACCTATTGGATTGAAATACGGTTTTGATATTTAAATCTGTCTTAAAATTCAGTTTCAGCAGATTTCACAAATTTTAGGACTCAAAGCATTAAATGATTAAAGTGTGCTTACTTTCACCTACAATAGAACGCCTTTCTCCTTTGTGTGTTTGCATCTCCAGACCTACACCTACAGGATCTTGTTTGGAAAGAGGAGGTTTTTTCTGAACAGCAGCTCTGTAAACAGGTAAAGAATTCCAGTTTGGACCAGGAGGACCCAGAACCTCTGAAGATAAAAGAAGAGTTGCAAGACCCAGTATAATCTTGGACAAAAGAGGGAGCAATAAAGCTCCGCATAAGTGATCATGAGGAGCAGTTTGTACTGAAGCAGGAGACTGGAGATCCATTTATGGTGACTCCTGCTCCTGTGGAAAAGTGCCACATTGAACCAGAACCTACCAGGAACCAAGTCCTCTCCCAGGATCTTTGTAAAACCGAGAACCAGGATCAAGAAGGAAACCATCAAAAAGATTCTAGATTAAACCCAGATAAAGAGCCGAAACAAGATAATAGATGTCAGAAAACCATAATGCAAAAAAACTGTGTTAACAATTCAGAACCCAAAAGACACCAGAAAACTCTCACTAACAACTTGTATTCTTGTAAAATTTGTGGTGACTTTTTTTCTCAAAATAGTAACTTGACTCTACACATGAAAACTCACACAGGTCAGAGGTGTTTCCCATGTATGACATGTGGAAAAAGGTATATAAAGAAAGCACATTTAACAGTTCACATAAGAGCTCACACAGGTGGAAAGCTTTTCAAATGTCTGTCCTGTGGAAAAAGCTTCACTAAAAAATTTCTTCTAGACACGCACGTCAGAATCCACACAGGTGAGAAGCCTTTCTCTTGTACGATTTGTGGCAAAGATTTTACCCAAAAATGTCATTTGACTCATCACATGAGGTGTCACACAGACGAAAGGCCTTTTCCCTATAATACCTGTAAAAAAACGTTTAGAAGAAAAGATTCATTGAAGGAACACATGAGAGTTCACACTGGTGAGAAGCCCTTTCTGTGCGTGACGTGTGGGAAAAGGTTTAATCAAAGGCGCTGATTAATGGGTCACATGAGAGTTCACACGGGTGAGAAGCCCTTTCTGTGCGTGACGTGTGGAAAAGCATTCTGCCAAAGCAGTAAGTTAAAAGTTCACTTCATAACTCATACAAATGAGAACCTGAGAACTCACACCCACAGGAATGCATATGAGAGACATTTTCCATGTATGACCCTTGGAAAAATGTCTGTCTTAAAACTTTAACTCATCACATGAGAAAACTCACTGGTTAAAGGCCTTTTCCTTTTGGTGTTTGGAGAAAACGTTTTCTTAACAGTGGTAATCCAACTGTTCACCTAAAAGCTTGCGGATGAAAAGGTAAAATATTGTAAACCTTTTAAATATCGGGACCTAAAATAAATAACTGAGTTTAGAGGCTGGAGTCTGTAGTTCAGTATTAAACTGAAGTCCTAACACACCAGCACTCATAAATGTTTGTTTTAAGATTAAATCTGTTGGTGCCATTTGACTTTAAATTGAAATTATTTCTGAGTAGTTTAAACATGGTTTGATTTGGTAAAAAGCCTTTTGAATTAAAAATGAAAATGTATGTAAAGGAATCGAATGCTCTTCTAAAAGGTCAAACTTTCTACTTTTTTATTAATTTCTTTTAGACTAATTTTGTATCGGCTTATTTAAATGTTCTTGATTGTACAATATATTAAGGAAAATTTTCCTTTTTAATGAATTTTGAACCAAATAACAATAAAACAATTTTGTTTTAACACAAAGATTGTAAAAAGCAGTTTCTTTACATGATCTTTTCTCATATTTTCCCTGATATTTTTAGACAACCTAAAAATACTAATATATATTGTTTTGTGATGGTATTAAAATGCTCAGAGGTTGTTTAAGGAACATGCAGCTAATATTTGTTTTGTGGTCAGTGTTCAGTAAATTTGACCACAAGATTTAAGATTAAGTTTAAACAAATTACTTTTTTCTTGTTAGTTCTTATGAAAGAAAATTGGAGCTGGTAAGTGAGGCTTCAAAGAAAACCTGAATACAGTATGGACCCGTTTGGTGTAACGGGTTAATGGTCCTGAAGATGTGCAGACAGTGGGTAAACGGGGAAAATGTCGCACCCTAGAGTTGGTCTTTCAGATTTCCCCGGAGTGTTTCCCTGGGGTTGTTTGCAGCGAGGCTTGGCACCAGCAGCTGCGGTGAGTATTCAAATAATCCTTTAATAAAGGTACAGGGGGTTTGGGAAAAGAAAAATGAAAACCCCGTCATTTTTTGTGTGGGGGGTTTTTATGGGAAATTGGACCAGCCTGGTAGCCAGTCTTCATTGATTGCACATTGCACCAGTAAGAGCGAGTGTGAAGGTTCAATTAGCAGGGTAAGAGCACAGTTTTGCTCATAATATTAAATGCACACAAAATTGGGGGAATACCAAATTCAAAAAAAAAAAAAAACAAATTGTTGGTGCACGTCTTGCTGGCGCATCTGTGTCCAAGGGGAAACAAAATCTTTGTGATTTTCAAGCACGGTATCCCCGGTAATGTCAGCATACCCCCAAAAGGACGAACCACATCCAACAGGGTTTAACTGTGGACGCAAGAGGAAGCTGTCTGAAAGGGATGTTCAGGTGCTAACCCGGATTGTAATCAAAAAAAATAAAACCACGGCTGCCCAAAATCACGGCAGAATTAAATGTGCACCTCAACTCTCCTGTTTCCACCAAAACTGTCCGTCGGGAGCCCCAGGGGCAAAAATACACGGCCGGGCTATAGCCAAACCTTTGGCACTCATGCCAATGCCAAACGTCGGTTTTTAATGGTGCAAGGAGCGCAAAATTTGGGCTGTTTTACAAAGTGAAAAATGTATTGTTCTCTGATGAGTCCACCTTTACTGTTTTCCCCACATCCGGGAGAGTTACGGTGTGGAGAACCCAAAGAAGCGTACCACCCAGACTGTTGCTGCCCAGAGTGAAGCATGGGGATGGATCAGTGATGGTTTGGGCTGCCATATCATGGATTCCTTGGCCCAATACTGGTGCTAGATGGGCGCGTCACTGCCAAGGACTACCGAACCAATCTTGAGGACCAGTTGCATCCAATGGTTCAAACATTGTATCCTGAAGGGGGGTGCCGTGTATCAGGATGACAATGCACCAATACACACAGCAAGACTGGTGAAAGATTGGTCTGATGAACATGAAAGTGAAGTTGAACATCTCCCATGGCCTGCACAGTCACCAGATCTAAATATTATTGAGCCACTTTGGGGTGTTTTGGAGGAGCGAGTCAGGAAACGTTTTCCTCCACCAGTATCACGTAGTGACCTGGCCACTATCCTGCAAGAAGAATGGCTTAAAATCCCTCTGACCACTGTGCAGGACTTGTATATGTCATCCCCAAGACGAATTGACGCTGTATTGGCCGCAAAAGGAGGCCCTACATCATACTAATAAATTATTGTGGTCTAAAACCAGGTGTTTCAGTTTCATTGTCCAACCCCTGTAGTTTAAGATGTTTTTAAGCAGCGACACATTAGACAACAAAACGTCAGTTGTGCAATCAGTTCATCAAGAATCAGCCGACTTTTGAAATGTTCTTTGAGTTTTCTCCACTGTCTACCCATCTTCTACTTTATATAAATAGTTGCTTATGATTAGACAGTCATGGCTCTAGTTTCCTGTCCTTCTGGACTATTTATCAGTTTTTTTATTCTAATAACATTTTTCTGTAGTTATCTGAGTTTACCTGATGATAAACGGAAAATAAGTGTGTTAATCAGTGTTTAGTAGTTATTGTAATTATGCAGTTGCAAAGCAACAACCCTGACCTGATGCAGGTTGGTAAAATATTAAATGTAAAATAATTAATATATATTTTCCTGGTTATGGATCTGGTGCAACTTAAGGAATAGTGGAAGAAATTAATCAGGTGTATAACTCTAAAGGTGCTCATCGTCTATTATCATTTGTCAGTTGAAAATAAAAAGTTTTAACTAAGAGCCTTTTAAAAGGAGTAAAGCCATCTGCTGGACTGAGGGTGTAGTGGATTTTTCTTTACAGCTTTCCCATACGTGATTAGGCTGGTTCAAATAAATGGTCCGTGGCATTTTTGAGAAATGGAAACAGAGGGAACCCAAATCCCCAGGAGTCCTTTTACCCGAGTAAAATAAATCCTGTCGTTTAAATCCCAGAGCTTTCAGTGGAAAAGGGGCTATTATTGCTTTTCAACCATGATACAAAAAATTAAAGAGTTTTTTAGAGGGGAACAAAATGAGTTAATTTAAAGAAGCTTGTGTCCACATATTTAAAAGCAGAAAAGTAAAAACGCAACACTGTTCCATAAGTTCTTGTCAAAATATAAAGCAAAAATGTTGTAAATGTCTTATGAAGTCAGACACAAAATGGCTTTACATACTGCTTCATACAAGAACCATCTGCCACTTCGGGCCATTGTAGGATAGTCTTCATGCAGAGCTACAGTAATCTAAGTTAGGGTGGAAAGAAATAAACACTTTCCTCATGATTCATTTGTCATGTAAAATTCTTCAACTATAATTCTGAAGTTAAAATTAATCTTTCTAAACAAGTACCTCTTCATTATCAGCTATGCTGTACAAGGTTGCAGCAAACAATTGTTTTAGTAATAGATTATTCTATCGAATATTCTGATGATTAATTGAATATAAAATTGGCAGTTAAGCTTGTTTAATGAGTAATAGAAATACATGAAATAAAATGCAAGTAAACAAATAATTTAATTGCTTTTAAAAATAATTAAATCAACATTTCATTCATTCTTTTCAGAAATAGGCTTCTTAGTTGAACTAAGATCATTAAAGTATATAGGACTGATCTAAATTTAGTATATATTAGCATAACCAATGGTAGTATATAAACACATTTTCCAGTCTCAGGTATGTAGAGCATTTTATTGATGCTGCTGTTGCTGAAGCTGAGTTTGGAAGGGGAACAACAACATGTGTTCAATCATTGCTGTCTATTGTCACAGTAATCAAATACAGAAAACTCATTTTGCTGCACAGTTACAGTCCAGGACTGGTATCCCCTTGTTTGCAGGAAGAAAAAATTGTTACTTGTGAAATTCTCCAAAACAGTTCTTGTTTTTCTTGAGGCACAGGTGCACATTGCACTTTGAACATTTGAAGACAGTCTGGCCCTTACAGTTAGGAAGTTTGCAGCGTTGCCGTCCGCTTTCCACCACTGGCCAGTGACCAACAGCATCTGAACGGACTTTCAGTGTTGGAATAGCTTTAGCCGGGCCTCGACGTTTCTTCTTTTCAAATTCACTTTCTACATCAAAGAAAGCCCAGCCCCTCTTCTTGCTGGACAGGTCCTTGCCTTGCATGCAGAGTGCTTGTGCTATTGAAATTCTAAATGCAAGAAAGTCCTTCTGCTTTTTTCTTGGAACATCCAGGGATTCACAATCACGTTGATATAATAGCCAGCAGTTTACAATGACCATATCAACAAAATGAAAAAATAACCGTTGGTAGTACTTTCTGGACCTAATCTGGATACGATGGGATGTAATCAGTGCATCTAGAGCATCAACGCCAGCCACAAACGTGTTATACAGGCTGATGATGCCTGGACATTCAACAGAAACCTTCCGTTTCAACTTTCTGTCCCATCTTTGGATGTTAGACACAGGCTGGGCACTGGCAAAAGTGCTAGCAACGATCACCCCTCTATAGTCAAACCATTTAACTGCTCTTATTTCTAAACTGTTGATGACAGCCCTTTTCTCTTCAAATGACCCCATTCCCTTCTTCTTCATCTCAGGGTCTGTGCTAAAACTGCACCCTTGGAGGCCACTTTGCTCCTCAGTCCCCAGGGCTAGTATCCCCTTGTTTGCAAGAGCTGCAAACAAGTCAAAGGAAGAAAACCAGCTGTCGAAATAAAGAAGATGATTGACAGAACCATGAATGACTTGTACAAGCTTTAAGACAATGTTTCCACTCCCCCCAATGTCTGGTTCTCCAGGTACAGGATCTAGTTTTCCTGTAAATATGTCGAAAGAATGCACCAGGCCCTTTGTATCACACAGCACAAAGATTTTGTATCCCCATTTGCGAGACTTCTTGGGGATATAATGAATTAGACTAGACGTACCTGTGAAAGGGACCATTTGCTGAGCGACAGCCAACATTTGATCTTGAGGTAGGCTGCTAAGCTTTTGGAGAAGTGAATCAATAATGGGTCTAATTTTGAAGAGCGCATCCCCACTGTTGGCAGTCGTGTTGCTGTTGTCATTGAAATGAATGAATTCCTTAATTTTTTTCCATCTCTCTCGGGTCATCACATCAGCCACCTGCTCTACTCGACATTCACTGGACCAGTACATTCTTGACGTTGGTAAATGTACAACACTCATGTACACCAAAGTGCCAATAAACTGCTCAAGTTCATTGCGATCCAGTTTGAGGCCACTGTATCGACTGTATGTACTTTCTTGTGCACAGTACAGATTACTTTGTTGTACAATAGTATTCAAAAGGTCAGTGTCAAAAAAGTCTCGGAAATACTGAATAGGCTCTCTGGTTTCTTCAGCACTGGGAAGAGAACCTAGCCAGATAGGAATGTCTTTCGCTGAGTTCTGTGGTTGCACGTTCTCCCATGCTAACTTTCTCCAACGTCTCCTTTTAGTAGAAGCTGATTGACCGCTTGCGATAGTGGCGCTAGTGCTGGCAGGTGGATCATTACTGCTGTTGGACTCTTCATCACTACTGCTTTCATCACCTGGTTTAGCTCTGTGGTCCTCATCACTATCGTCACTATCACTTAGACAGCTGTCGTCGCTTTCGACTGGTGGGACCCTGGTCCGAAGCCCAATGTCCTGCAGAAAGGAGATGAATTCATTAGGATCTGCTTTTAAATAAAAAGGTACAAATCTGCAGGTGTATCCCAGTATTGTATTTTTATTGCATTTTACTCATAATTTTATGCTGTACACTAACTCTGCACACAAAGTTTCTATTTCTACATAGCTGTATATTCTAATATAACTCCTCTTGGTACCTTTTTAGCTTGGTAGTAATGTTTCCTTTTTTAAAGCAATTTGTGGTTGTGAATTTTCTCACTTGTGTTTCACTGCATCCATGTTTAGATGATTGTCTTCTGAATGATGTAGGACCATCTTCAGCAATGGAGGACGCTTCTAATCAACACAGAAAGGTACTGATTAAAATGTGAATAATAAAACAAATATCATCCCTACAAATCATAAAAAGACACCTACAGTTGAAACCAGATATTTACATGGACTGTATAAATTAAGATAACCATTCTTCTTTCACTGACATCAAATGAATCTAAAGTTCTAATGTAATCCACAGCACCTAAGAGCAACATGTAGACCCGGCCCCTAAGAGACCCCTAGGCCATCCCTACACCCCAGTCCCAGCCGAGACGGCACAGGCCCCATGGCAGGAGCCGGGGGGACCACGCCTTGCCTCCCGAGCACAGACCTGTGGTGTTTGTTTGCGTGTCTGTGGTAATGTGAAGTCTTGTGATGAATGCAGATGTGCATGTCTGAACTGCATTGAAATTGGGGTTGTGAATGGGTTGTAAAAGACTCAACTTCTTGTTGACAGCAGAGTCTCCTCCACCCTAACCTAAGCCCTAAGTTTCTCTAGTGCATTAAAACTGAGGTGCAGGACGGGGCCAAATATAGCAGAGAGAAGGTATTGCATAAACACACCCTCCATTTCTGCTACCTGTATGACCCCCTCTCTTTTCCAATGGTTATGGTCAATCTGACAGAGAGAGGTATCCCAATCGTGGTGGTTTTTAGTATAACAATGGCCATCAGTGGGCTCTAGATGGACACCCTGTCTACTTTTAAGGCTAGGTTTAAAACTTTCCTTTTTGATAAAGCTTATAGTTAGAGTGGCTTAGGTTATCCTGAGCTATCTCTGTTTTAACTTTGTTCTCTCTCTTTTCTCTTCCTAGAAGCTACACCTGGCCTGGCTCTGTGTCTACCTGTGACACCTTTCTGGAGAGGGGAATCCTCCAAGCTTCTGCTGGCAACAGCTTGGTGCTCACCCTCTACCGATGATCCACATGGCCCTGTCTTTCAGTGTTTAACCCTTTCTCTCTCCTAGACATAGCTACTGACTGAGCTTCTACTGTAACTAACTCTATGTGCTCTCTTCAGACTCTAAACTTGAAAAACTGCTCAGAGTTTATCTGTTCCTTCTTTCTAGGTGAAACGACTAAAGGAGCTACATCCATTAACATTTACTTTTCCTTCCCATAGAAAGTACTCCTGGATCAGTGCTTCTTTGTTCTCTTTGTGTCTCTGCTCTGTTCTCTCTAACCCCCAGTCGGTCGTGGCAGATGGCCGCTCACACTGAGCCTGGTTCTGGTTCTGCTGGAGGTTTCTTCCTGTTAAAAGGGAGTTTTTCCTCTCCACTGTCGCTACATGCATGCTCAGTATGAGGGATTGCTGCAAAGTCAACCAGTGACTGTCCACTGTCTCTACATGCTCATCCAGGAGGAGTGAATGCTGCAAGTCACTGACTGGATGCAATCTGCTGGGTTTCCTTAGATAGAAAAACTTTTTATCCAATTTGAATAAATAACTGAATCTGACTGCACTGTTCAATGATTAAGATTAATTCGAATGTATGTACCTGACTTTTGTGAAGTGCCTTGAGACGACATGTGTTGTGAATTGGCGCTATATAAATAAAACTGAATTGAATTGAATTGCATGGTGCTCCCCCTGTGCCCAACAAGGCCCATCGTCCCACGCCCCAAGACCCTACTGCTATGTGGTGTTACATATGTGAGGGAGGAGGTGGTGGGCACCAAGGCACCAGCATAAATGCCCTCTTGGTGGCCAGCTTCCCAACTGTCCTCCTCTTGTCCTGCCAGCACCCACACAAGCCCAGTGTTGACCGTAGCCGGGGACCTCCCCAGAGATCCCGAAAGACGCCAAGGCGAAGCTCTCTCAGAGCAGCATAGCCCCCAAAGAACAGCCGTTTGCTATGACCACTGCAAACACTGACACTGTTCTCCTTAAACCACTCTGTGTGTAACTTGTTGATATGTTTAGGGTCATTGTTTATTTGGAAGACCCAATTTTGTCCCATCGCACCACAGGATATTTGTCCCTGAATGCATTTTAAACCTGTAACCTGTATTGTTGCTTAGAATAATGGCTTCTTCCTCTTTGAATGCTCTTTCAGATAGTGTTGGTAATGGACTTGTTAACTATGAATAATGACACTCTTACCAGCTTCAGCCAGCAGCTTCACAAGGTCTCGCCTTAATCCTAAATCTTCATGATCGTTTTCTTCCTGATCCTGGTTCTTCACTTCAGGAGCATCCTCAGGGTCCAGTTGGTGTCTGTCTGGTTCTGGTTCAAGGTGGTATTTTTCTTCATTAACAGGAGAAACCTCAAAGGTATAAGTGTTCCACTTTAGCAAATAAGGCTCTTCATCCTGACTGATATGGAGTTCCTCTTCTTCCTCTTTTATTTGGAAAGGTTCAAACTCCTCCTGCTCCTCCTTTATCGGTTGATGTTCTAGCTCATTCTGCTCTTCTTTGATCTGCAGATGTTCTGCTTCCTTCTGGTCCAAACTAAAGTTTCTCTTGTGTTTGCAGAGCTGCTGGCGAGGTAGATCCTCCTCCATCTCAACATAATACTATAGTTAGGTAAGGTAAAGAGAAAAAATACAAAGCAATTATTGTAGCTTAAATAAACTGTGCTTTCATCATACTGTGCATGTATAGATGCATTGGTTAGCGCCCTAATATTACAAAACATACATAAAAGTACAGTCGAATAGACTGCTGTTAAAATATTAGGTTACAAGCAGATTAAATAGTTATAGAAGTTTTTTCATATTAATAAATGAACGATATAGTTTCTACTTACTTTATTTACTTTCTTTATTAAACATTCAACACAGTGTTTCGTTGCCAGTGCATGTATTCATGTTTCAACTGTAACACATTTGTAGACATTATTGGAATCTTTCTCTATATCATTTGAATTGTATTTTGCGTGGCGGTTATAGAGGCGGTATTTGGGGATCATATCTTCCCCACCTTGTCAAAAAACTTTAGGTGTAAGAGAAAGTTGCAAATTTCTGCATTTCAGCTGCTGGGTCGTAGACAGGCTTTAGGATGGAACCGCGTTTACAAACAAACAGGATATTTATCGGCCGATTAAAGACCACTAGCTGCGGAAAAAACTGAACAAACCAAAGACTTTTCTGCTTTGTATACATTGCAAAATAGACCCCAGTGAGTAGTCCAAACATATTCATAGCATAGATGGTCTAAATTTTTTATCTGGGATTGGCCTCCGTTATTACAATTTTTTTGTAAGAAAACGATGACGAAATTACCATTGAATTTTCTCAGTAACGGCATTGGTTGGTACACCAGAAAAAACTTTCCGTTAATACACAAACAACCAGCGTCTTTAGCAATGGCCTTTTCTGGCTTACCCTCTTTGTGGAGGGCATCAATAACTGTCCGCTGGACAACTGTCAGATCACCAGTCTTCCCCATGATTGTTTAAGCCATAATCCAGCAAGAATTTGATACTGCTGTGTTAAAAAAATCATTTTTAATGGTTTTAAGTAAATTCTTCAGACTGTCCTTTTATCAGGAATCTTGGGGTCATTATTAACAGGTAAGTGCAGTAGTCCAGTCTAGTTTTTATCATCTGAGGTTAATAAGCAAAATCAAGCCTCATCTTCCTCATTCATGCTTTTATCTTTTCTAGACTGGACTACTGCAGTACTCTTTAAAGTAGGATTGACCAGTCTCTCCTCTGCCGTCTCCATTTGGTCCAAAATTCAGCTGCCCACCTATCAACAGGGACTAGACGATGTGAGTTTATTATTCCTATATTGTATTCTCTTCACTGGATGCCAGTTTCTTTTAGAACTGTTCTTAAGTTTTTTCTCTTGGTTTTTAAATGTTTAAATGGTCTGGCACCTACTTTCTGAGCTCCTACATACTGATCATCCTGATAGAGCTCTGAGATCTAGAGATGAAACGCTCTTGGTGTTTCCTAGGACTCTACTTGTGATTAGGGGAGAAGGAGCCTTCTCAGCTGCAGCACCTAAAATCTGGAACCATCTCCCTCTTTCCGTGAAGTCTGCCAGAAGTCTTAATGAATCTAAATCTCTTAAAAAGTAATATTTCTACCCTGGCTTTTAACTGCAGAGAGCATGATCAGTAGACCAGTCCTTACACTATCTTCTTCCTTTTGTTGTGTTATCATTTATTAATAGGATTTTATGTGATGTGTTGTTTCTTATTTTGCTGTACAACACCGTGGTTGCCTTGTGGTATGTAAAGCGCCCTTTAAATAAATTTCGATTGATTTACTGAAGTCGGAATATGCGGAATATGCCATTTGTGTTGGTGCTAATATTAGCAACACAAGCATGATCATATATTTATCCCCATTTTGTGTGTTCCAACACTAAAGGAATTTGTTCATAAAGATATATTGTTGAGCAATATGTGGGACACAAGTCGTCAAAAGCGCCAATAAATACAGTAAACTTCCACTGCGTTCTGTATGCGCGTCGCCATATTGGATACCAAAGCCATGGTGGCTCAGTGAACTCAAACTTTCCCAGTCATATCAGCTTCGGGGGGCGTTATTGCTTTATTCCTGAATCGAAGTATAAAATTAATTGTTGAATCAATCTACTGAAAACCCGGGCTACACAAAGATCGTACTAAGTACGAGGTAGATTAGGGGCGAGATAACCAACACAAGAATTGCATTAAAAACTACTCCTAAATGCTCTAACCTGTAAAACCGCCTTTATTTCATACCTGTCCGAATTTAGATTATCGGTGGTGTACGGGTGAAATCAAGAAGTCTGCGCTGCCTCAGACTTGACGGTGCTTTTCTTCAAACTGTGTAAATGTATCCTTAGCAAGAATATATTTTCCGTTGATAAACTCCCTCTGAAGCTGAAAACATCTATTCTCCATAACGCTCACCTATTCAACACACAAATTATATATTTCCGCTGCTGGCGCTTTGTTTCAATTCTTTGTTTCTCTTGAAGCATTTAGCTGCAAAACACGGAGAGAATCTTCACCCGGAAACAAACTCGTCTCCTCGTCGTCTCATCTAAACCGGTTAAAAAGGAGCATTACTGCCCCCTGCTGGATTGGAGGGTGAACAGAACAGGAGACAAAAAACATTTTATTCTACAAAAAAAAAAGATGAGGACAATTAATAAACCAAGTTATTACTGTTTCTGAATAACTGTAAAGTTAGAAATATTTTTATTGGTTTTATGTAAATTCTTATTTTTTGAGAAATTTCATTCTGGGTTTTCATTAGATGTATTCCAGTATCATCGAAACAAATAACCAGAGTCACATATAATCAATTAAAAACTGTGCTGAACGATGTTTATCAGAATGTCCTACATTTAATCCCTGCTGATACATTATTTAGAGCATAATTTAGAACCGTTCAGCATTTGTGAAAAAAATAGTTAATTTCAATTAGGATACACATCACTGGCTACATATTTCTTTCATTCTTGTTGACTTTCTGCATGAATCATGTCTGAACATACCAAGATGGATTGGGGCTGCAGATCGAAAAACAGTGGGATCTGCCATTTGTGTTGGTGAAAACTAATATTCGCAGCACAAACCTAATAATATATTTCTCCCAATTGTTTATGTTCAAACACTAAAGAAATCTGTTCACAAATACTGTAGAGCAGTATATGTGCCATCGGTTTCATTAAAAGTGCTAATAAACAGATAGATAGATAGATAGATAGATAGATAGATAGATAGATAGATAGATAGATAGATGAAAATAAGTATTTGAACACCCTGCAACTTTGCAAGTTCTCCCACTTAGAAATCATGGAGGGGTCTGAAATTTTCATCTTAGGTGCATGTCCACTGTGAGACACAATCTAAAAAAAAGAATCCAGAAATCACAATGTATGATTTTTTAAGGATTTATTTGTGTGTTCCTGCTGCAAATACGTATTTGAACACCTGTGAAAATCAATGTTAATATTTGATACAGTAGCCTTTGTTTGCAATTAGAGGTCAAACGTTTCCTGTAGTTTTTCACCAGGTTTGCACAAACTGCAGCCGGGATTTTGGCCCATTCCTCCACACAGATCTTCTCCAGATCAGCCAGGTTTCTGGGCTGTTGCTGAGAAACACAGAGTTTGAGCTCCCTCCAAAGATTTTCTATAGGGTTTAGGTGTGGAGACTGGCTAGGCCACTCCAGAACCTTGATATGCTTCAGACGGAGCCACTCCTTGGTTATCCTGGCTGTGTGCTTCGGGTCATTGTCATGTTGGAAGACCCAGCCATGACCCATCTTCAATGCTCTAACTGAGGGAAGGAGGTTATTCCCCAAAATCTCGCAACACCCCCAGAAAAACACCCCCAAAGCATGATGCTTCCACCCCCATGCTTCACAGTAGGGATGGTGTTTTTGGGATGGTACTTATCATTCTTCATCCTCCAAACATGGCGAGTGAAATTAAAACCAAAAAGTTCTATTTTGGTCTCATCTGAACCCAGAACTTTCTCTCATGACTCCTCTGGATCATCCAAATGGTCATGAGCAAACTTAAGACGGGCCTGGACGTGTGCAGATTTAAGCTGGGGAAACCTCCGTGCCATACATGACTTTAAACTATGACGTCTTGGTGTATTACCCACAGTAACCTTGGAAACAGTGGTGCCAGCTCTCTTCAGGTCATTGACCAGCTCCTCCCGTGTAGTTCTGGGCTGATTCCTCACCTTTCTTAGGATCCTTGATACGCCACGAGGTGAGATCTTGCATGGAGCCCCAGTCCGAGGGAGATTGACAGTCATGTTTAGCTTCTTCCATTTTCTAATAATTGCTCCAACAGTTGATCTTTTTCCACCAAGCTGCTTGCCAATTGCTCCGTAGCTCTTCCAGCCTTGTGGAGGTCTACAATTTTGTCTCTGGGGTCTTTGGACAGCTCTTTGGTCTTAGCCATGTTTGTAGTTAGAGTCTTACTGATTGTGTGGGGTGGACAGGTGTCTTTATGCAGTTAACGACCTCAAACAGGTGCTTCTCAATTAGAATAATAAGTGGAGTGGAGGTGGACTTTTTAGAGGCGGACTAACAGGTCTTTGAGGGCCAGAATTTTTGCTGATTGGCAGGTGTTCAAATATTTATTTGCAGCAGTAACACACAAATAAATGATTAAAAAATCATACACATACATTTTTTTTAGATTATGTCTCTCACAGTGGACATGCACCTAAGATAAAAAAATTTCAGACCACTCCATTTTTTCTAAGAACTTGCAAAGTCGCAGGGTGTTCAAATACTTATCTTCCTCACTGTAGGTAGGTAGGTAAGTAGGTGGGTAGGTATGTCTGTAGGTAGGTCGGTAGGTAGATATTCTTTTTTGACACTAGTGACCCTTATTTTAAAATTTTTTTCTGAAAGTGAAGTGACAGGAAATAGGGGGAAGAGGGGGGGGGGGGGGGGGGGGGGGGGGGGGGGGGGGGGGGTTACATATGCGGCAAACGTCTCCAACCCGTAACCTTATACAACCTAATCAGCATCTTGTATCATATGGTTGAAGTATATTTCAAAAGGTTAACTGAAAGAGCTTGGTCAGTTATCTCAAGTATTTTTCTAAGACCGCAGAAGTGTCTGTTGTGAAAGTTAAGAAACAAAATAAATAATACAAAAAAACTTATTAAAGCCCCTAAAATTGTATTATTAATATAGACTTGTTTTGAAGGCAATGTTGGGTTTCCCTGTGATGGACTGGTGAACAATCTATAGCAGGGGTGGCCAACTAAAATAGCAGGAGGTCCACTACCTCCATCGTCCAAACACTTTGGGGTCCGAATATTTGAAATCAACTGACACATATATTTTCTTTCATTTTTATTCAACATTTAATTAACTTTAGAGTTCTGATTTTTTAACTACTGATCAATTATTATTATTTATATGCCCATGAAATCATCTGCTGAACAGAAAAGTGCAATCCAATTTAAGTACCAATATGAAACGCACTTTGAATGGCTCAGTCGAGCTGGGTCAGAACACCTAGATATAACAGTTCTGCTCTCCTTGTGCTTTTGGCAGACAGGACAGTTTGCTTAATCTTTCCCTTAAGTTGTTGTCCTTCTTTTCCATCTAAAAGTGTTTCTGCCACAGCTTCCATGCACTCTTTGATCATTTCCCAGTCAGTGAAAGGCTTTTTTTTTCCTAAAATTTCCTGTATTTGCAGTGAACGCTCATATGCTCGCTGTTGTGCTGTAAGAGATCGTGATATTAGCCGTGTAGCTCGCTCATATTGTCCCCTCAGTTAATTTATTCTCCTTGTCCTACCGTCACACCCTTGGTTGCTTTGGTTGTAGTTCTTATGTTTAGTTTCATACTGTGTGTTTATATTTCCACTCTTTATAAGTCCAACAGAGTCAGAACATATAAGGCAGACTGGCCTTATACCCTACGGACGTTAAAAGGAAAGTCTATGCGTCTGTACATTCATCTTTAAATATGCGATATTCATAGTCCACTTTATGTATTTTTGACAAAGCCATCTCCTTTTACTCACTCATCTGTACACCACAAAGTCAATGAGCAAGCATGAGCTCCCAAGCTAGAAATTTAGTAGCAATTAACAGTAACATTAATACCAGCACAGCACACTATACTGACAGCTGGAGGCAGAGCTTTAGCCGCCATAGCTCCAGCCATTAATGGAAACACAACTGGTACCAGTACTGTACCGAGTAGAGAGCAGAGCCGCATTGCCTAAATAGAGCGAGTGACAAAGGGACAGTAGCAACCCACGTTCTAGGACGCCGCATAGTTTCTTGCCATAAAAAGATGTGATACATTACCGCCACCAGCTGGCTTGTGCGGATCAAAATGTCGCTGAGCCACATAGCTGCCCGTCTCAGCTGTTCCAAGTAAATGAGAAAATGCTTTGCGATCCAGACAAAAGCTCTCTGGGTTTGGATTTGGACCGGGGTTTGGGGACCCCTAAACTATAGTCTACCCCGCCTCTCAACCCATGACCACTGGACATAGGAATGTTGAGTTCACCAGATAGAAAAGACAAATCTATCAAAACCGCTGCAGCAGAAAACAGTGCAAAGAAAACTTTTATTAGAAATTTTTAAAGACAATAGATAAACCAAATTATTTAGGATGAAAGCTCAGCGGAAGCCAGTGTTTAATGGTCCAAAACAAAGATACAGAAGGATTTCAATAGAGGATAAAAAACATTTTTAACGCATAAAATACTTGAGCTACAGCGCTAAGCATTTTCCCCAGGCAAATATCTTATTCTTTAAAGATAATCAATACAAAAAATTTACAAGTAGGATGGCTGCTCTTGGTTTCCATACATAAATGTTTAGGACTCCAGTAGATTTTTATACATTTGATTGATTGTTCGTCAATTATTGTCACTTTGAAACAAATGACAGCATCAGATTTGTGTCTAAGATGTACCCCTTTAAACTGGGAACAATCTGCACAACGTTCAGAGTCTTCACACATTTTGAAAAGACTTGATGTTCACACTAACAGACTGGTTTCAGCACATTTTTGTTTCACAACTGAAAGACTGAGTATCACATGGTTAACAACTGAGGAATAACAAACCACAGGTTTTTTTCAGACCAACTACGGCAAACTGAAAGCATCAAGCCCAGGGCGATAGCTTGAATATATAAATATACCACCACGTGGCGGTAATAGAAGATATTCTCAGAATTCAGATTTTTCTGTTCCACTCCTCCATTAAATTAAATTGATGCAATTTAAAATGCTTTAGGTTTATCCCACAAATGATTGGATTTGGCTACTGTTTAATGTGTTTTTGTCATACTTGTGTTAACAGTTTGGAACTTTCATTTATTTATTCTAAAAGTATTATTTCTATTTGAACAGACAGTATAATGTTTGGACTGTATTGCATAAACAAAAAGTTTTTAATTTATGGTAAACAACTTAAATGCAGTTGGAAAGTATTTTATTCAGTGATGCCAGTTCCTTAAATAAATCCCCACACTAAACCAATGTATTTAATAAATTAACTGTTTATTCTAAGAGCAGTTTTACCTTTATGCTAAAAATCTGAAATGTCTGCCCTTTTTAATGAGGCCCTCTAATAAATTTTAAAATTAAATATACAGTCCCTTTTTAGTCTTGTTTTGCTTTTTTAATCACCCTGCGATCGTAATGAGTTGATCGTTTGTATTATGCCCACTGCTCTTTTGCATTTAGGTTCATGTTTTACAGTTACAGAAAAAGTGTTAAAAATAAAAACAGGACTCATAGCTGATGTGTTCTAGCCTCAACCTTTCCATTGGCTGTTGGTGATCAGTTCACACTACCTGACTCTGCTCCAAACATTTAAACCTGTGTTCTGACTGCGACTGAGGTTGGGTCAGGTCTCCTCACACACATGAAGACTCAAGTCTTCTCCCCCTCCTACACCAACAGATTTTTGCTCCAGCTCGCCCTGCCGACTGTCCCCAACTAATGCAGACTTTCCCCGATTGAGAATCTGCGGTAAAATCAAGCAAAGAAAATCATGTAGCGCGTCCCCGACTGGGACTTTATTTTACTGTTGTACTTCAGACTCCTGGTTCTGAACTGTGATTTTACAATTACCTGAATAACTGAAAATTTAAAAAGATTCAGGAGATTGGCTCGACTTATCTGAGACGTTTGAAATGACTAGTTAAATGACATCCATTTTTTAAATGTTTCCCACAAAAATGGAAAACTTGACATGAAAAAGACCATTTACCTGTGTGACCCCTCACGTCAAGCGCTTCGTACCATCTTTGCAACTTCTTTTAGCCTGTGTGAATTTCCATGGAATAAATTAAGCAATATTTTTGACAGTAAACTTTTTTATATGTCATACATGGGAAAGGTTTTCACCACTATGACCTCTCATGCAAACAGTTAATTTTCTTTTTCGACTGAAACGTTTCCCCCAAAGGTCACATGTGGGAAAGGCTTCTTACTTCAGTGAGTTTTCATGTGATAAAATAAGGTATGTTTTTGACGGAAACTTTTACCACACATCATACATGAGAAAGGCTTCTCACCTGTGTGACTTCTCATGTGATCATTCAAGTTACCCTTTATGCTGAAACTTTTTCCACAGGTCAAACATGAGAAAGGCTTCTCACCTGTGTGACTTCTCATGTGATCATTCAGGTTACCCTTTATGCTGAAACTTTTTCCACAGGTCACACATGAGAAAGGCTTCTCACCTGTGTGACGTCTCATATGAACAATTGCATTACTTTTTTGACTGAAACATTTTCCACAAGTCACACATGAGAAAGGCTTCTCACGTGTGTGACTTCTCATGTGACAAGTTAAATTAAGTTTTTTTGTAAAATCTTTCCCACAAATCTTACACAAAAAAGGCTTCTCACCTGTGTGATTTCTCAGGTGATCAGTTAAATGTTCCTTCATACAGAAACGTTTTCCACAGGTCAAACATGAGAAAGGCTTTTCACCGGTATGAATTCTCATGTGACGTGTTAAATGATCTTTTCGACTGTAACTTTTTCCACATGTCATACATAGGAAAGGCTTCTCACCTGTGTGAGTTCTCATGTGAACGTTCAAGTTACCTTTTATGCTAAACCTTTTACCACAGGTCACACATGAGAAAGGCTTCTCACCTGTGTGACGTCTCATATGAACAATTGCATAACTTTTTTGACTGAAACATTTTCCACAAGTCACACAGGAGAAAGGCTTCTCACCTGTGTGACTTCTCATGTGACAAGTTAAATTAAGTTTTTTTGTAAAATCATTTCCACAAATCTTACACAAAAAAGGCTTCTCACCAGTGTGATTTCTCAGGTGATCAGTTAAATGTCCCTTCATACAGAAACTTTTTCCACAGGTCAAACATGAGAAAGGCTTTTCACCGGTATGAATTCTCATGTGACGTGTTAAATGATCTTTTCGACTGTAACTTTTTCCACATGTCATACATAAGAAAGGCTTCTCACCTGTGTGAGTTCTCATGTGATCATTCAAGTTACCCTTTAAGCTGAAACTTTTTCCACAGGTCACACATGAGAAAGGCTTCTCACCTGTGTGACTTCTCATGTGATCATTCAGGTTACCCTTTATGCTGAAACGTTTTCCACAGGTCACACATGAGAAAGGCTTCTCACCTGTGTGACTTCTCATGTGACAAGTTAAATTAAGTTTTTTTGTGAAACCTTTTCTGCAAATCTTACATAAAAAAGGCTTCTCACCTGTGTGACTTCTCAGGTGATCAGTTAAATTTCCTTTTATACAGAAACGTTTTCCACAGGTCATACATGAGAAAGGTCTTTCACCTGAGTGACTTCTCATGTGAATGGTCAAGCTCCTATTTTGAGAAAAGCATTCACTGCAAATTTTACAGGCGTACAGTTTCTCATCTTTGTGAGTTTTCTTTAGTTCTTTTAGTCTTGAACTGTCAGAATTGGCTTTATACTGTCTGGTTTTCTGATGCGTCTTATTCTGTTTCGGCTCTTCGTCCCTCTTGGATCCAGAGTCTTGGTGATGGTTTGCTTCCTGATCCTGGTTCAGAGTTTCACAGGAGTCCTGAGACGTGAGTCGGTTCAATTTTGGTTGAAGTTTAATGTTGTAATTTTCCTCTTCAATAGGAGTCACCATAAAGGTATCAGTATCCTGCTTCAGCACAAGGTGTTCTTTATCCTGACTGACACAAAGTTCATTCTCCTCCTCTTTTATCTGCAGATGCCCTGACTCATTCAGCTCTTGTTTCATCTCCAGAGGCTCTGGATTATCTTGGTCTAAACTGGAGTTCCTCTCCTGGGTAAACAGCCGGTAATCAAAGAGAACCTCCTCCTTAGCGTAATGCTGCAGTACATCTGAACAGGCAAACAGAAAAAGGAAAAAGCTTCTTCATGCAAGTACAAAAGAGCATACTGTAATCATTTCATGTATATAAATATCAAAAAAACTTAACATTTCTCTTTTTACTGAAATGTGCACCCATCAATGTTTTTTATCTTGAGTTGTGCACACTGACCACCCTCTTTAATGCATATAAACATGCCTTTAAAAAGTATTGAACTCTCAAATTACAAAATGAACTAACATCTAATGGGCAAATAAATGATAAACCGTCTCAATAAGTTTAAACCCAAGACAACCCAAGCCTGAATACAGGCAAGAGAGAGCGAACAGTTTTAAGTAATCGTTTGACACAATAAATGAACACTAAACTATACAAAAAACTAAAAATTTGTAATATTTAGAAACAGTCAAATAAAAATGAGGTCATTCGTCTAATAAATGATATTCCAATTCAAAGAATGTATTAAAACGTTATTGCATTATCATATAAAAAATTATTATATAAAACCAAAGACTTTCTATAACGTCGAACATGTTGTACTGCTCCCTAATAGTACCAAACATGACTTACAGAGGGAACGTATGGGGTAAAACATTTAAAACAAAAACTAAACCATTCTTTATGCCACAGAAGAGAGCTGTAACAATTAACAGGTCATACTATGAACTACCCCTCCTTGAACCGCCACCTTAACATGGTGGAGGGGTTTGAGTGCTCGAATGATCCTAGAGGCTATGTTGTCTGGGGCTTAAATGCCCCTGGTAGGGTCTCCCATGGCAAACAGGCTCTAGGTGACGGGTCAGACAAAGAGCGGTTCAAGAACCCCTCATGACGACTACTAAATCGAGGCACGTGACATCGCCCGGTACGACAGAGCCGGGGTCCCACCCCGGAGCCAGGCCTGGGTCGGGACTCGTCGGAGAGCGCTGGTGGCTGGGTTGCTCCTCGCGGGACCGGGACGGGCCAAGCCCGAACGAGAGACACGAGGCCATCCCCCAGTGGGCCCACCACCTGCAGGGGGAACCATGAGGGACCAGTGCAAAGAGGATCGGGCGGCAGACGAAGGTGGAGACCTCGGCGGCCCGATCCCCGGATGCTTAGGCTGGCTCTAGGGACGTGGAATGTCACCTCGCTAGGGGGGGAAGGAGCCTGAGCTTGTGCGGGAGGTCGAGAGATATCGACTAGAAATAGTCGGGCTCGCTTCCACGCACAGCGTGGGCTCTGGAACCCATCTCCTCGAGAGGGGCTGGACTCTCTTCTACTCTGGAGTGGCCCACGGGAAGAGGCGGCGGGCTGGGGTGGGTTTGCCTGTTGCACCCCAGCTCAGCCATCTCGTGTTGGGGTTTACCCCAGTGGATGAGAGGGTCGCATCCCTGCGCCTTCGGGTTGGGGACAGGTCTCTGACTGTCATTTTGGCCTACGGGCCGAGTGGTAGTGCGGAGTACCCGGCCTTCTTGGCGTCCCTGTCGGGGGTGCTGGATAGTGCCCCTCCCGCGGACTCCATTGTTCTGCTGGGGGACTTCAACGCCCACGTGGGACATGACAGTGACACCTGGAGAGGCGTGATCGGGAGGAATGGCCTCCCCGATCTGAATCCGATAGGTGCTTTGTTATTGGACTTCTGTGCTAGTCACGGATTGTCCATAATGAACACCATGTTCAAGCATAAGGGTGTCCATCAGTGCACTTGGCACCAGGAAACCCTAGGCAGGAGGTCAATGATCGACTTTGTTGTCATATCATCAGATCTTCGGCCGGGTGGACACTCGGGTGGACACTCGGGTGAAGAGAGGGGCTGAGGGCTGAGCTGTCCACTGATCACCACCTGGTGGTGAGTTGGATCCGCTGGAGGAGGAGAAAGCCAGACAGACTTGGCAGGCCCAAGCGCATAGTGAGGGTCTGCTGGGAACGTCTGGCGGAGCCCTCTGGCCAGGGATGTATTCAACTCTCACCTCCGGGAGAGCTTTGACCAGATTCCGAGGGATGCTGGAGACATAGAGTCCGAGTGGACCATGTTCTCCGCATCTATTGTTGATGCTGCTGCCCGTAGCTGCGGCCGTAAGGTCTGCGGTGCCTGTCGCGGCGGCAATCCCCGAACCCGGTGGCGGACACCGGCAGTAAGGGACGCCGTCCAGGTGAGGAAGGAATCCTATCGGCTGTAGTTGGCTTGTGGGACTCCTGAAGCGGCTGACTGGTACCGTGAGGCCAAGCGTGCCGCGGCCCAGGCTGTGGCAGAGGCAAAAACCCGGGCCTGGGGCGGCGCTGGTGGTGTAGGGGTTAGCGCGCGACCACATATAGAGGCTATAGTCCTCGAAGCGGCCGTCCCGGGTTCGAGTCCCGCACCTGGCAACCTTTGCCGAATGTCTCCCCCTCTCTTTGACCCTCCTTCCTGTCTGCATACTATGAAAAATAAAGGCCTCTAGTGCTGAAAAAATTCTGAAAAAAAAAAACTAAAAAACCCGGGCCTGGGAGGAGTTCGGTGAGGCCATGGAGCCTCAGGAGGGGCAAGCAGTGCTTCACCAACACTGTTTATAGTGGGGGTGGGGAGCCGTTGACCTCGACTGGGGACATTATCGGGCGGTGGAAGGAGTACTTCGAGGATCTCCTCAATCCTCCCATCACGCATTCCCTGGTGGAAACAGAGGCTAGGGACTCGGGGGTGGACTCTTTCATCACCCAGGCTGAAGTCACCGAGGTGGTTAAAAAGCTCCGCGGTGGCAGGGCTTCGGGGGTGGATGAGATCCGCCCTGAGTACCCCAAGTCTCTGGATGTTGTGGGGCTGTCATGGTTGACACGCCTCTTCAACATTGCGTGGCGGTAGGCGACAGTGCCTCTGGACTGGCAGACTGGGGTCGTGGTCCCCCTTCATAAGAAGGGTGACCGGAGGGTGTGTTCCAACTACAGGGGATCACACTCCTCAGCCTCCCTTGTAAGGCCTACGCCAGGGTATTGGAGAGGAAATTCCAGCCGATAGTCGAACCTCAGCTTCAGGAGGAGCAGTGTGGTTTTCGTCCCGGCCGTGGAACACTGGACAAGCTCTCTACCCTCTACAGGGTACTCGAGGGTTCATGGGAGTTTGCCCAACCGGTCCACATGTCTTTTGTGGACCGGGAGAAAGCATCCGACTGTGTCCCTCGTGATGCCCTTTGGGGGGTGCTCCAGGAGTATGGAATCGGGCGCCCTTTACTAGGGGCCATCCGGCCTCTGTACAAGCGGAGCAGGAGTTTGGTTCGCATTGGCGGTACTAAGTCGGACCTGTTCCGGTACATCCCGGTGCATGTTGGACTCCGGCAGGGCTGCCCTTTGTCACCGGTCCTGTTCATAACTTTTATGGACAGGATTTCTAGGCGCAGCCAAGAGTGGAGGGAGTCTGGTTTGGGGACCAGTGGATTTCGTCTCTTCTTTTTGCAGATGACGTGGTCTTGCTGGCCCCCTATAGCCAAGACCTACAGCATGCGCTGGGGCGGTTCCCAGCCGAGTGTGAAGCGGCTGGGATGAGGATCGGCTCCTCCAAGTCCGAGGCGGTGGTTCTCGACCGGAAAAGGGTGGCTTGTCCTCTTCAGGTTGGAGGGGATTTGTCTTGTTTGGCAAGACTTAAATCTTAAACTTAAATCTCGAGGTGACCGAGCCTTCTCTGGCAGGTCTGCCTCTAAATACCTAATCTGCTTAAACACTGGAACATTTTAAATCTCCTCTGATATCTTTAGGACATGTTGACAGCCACTATTGTCTGGTTTTAATTGTGTAATTGTATTGTTTTCTATTTTTCTTTTCTATTTTTATTGCATCACTGCCATGGACTTTATTTAGACTTTAGACTTAGCCTTGATCTACTTGCTTTTTTAAATTTATTTATATATATGTGATTATTTAAAAAAAATTATAAAACGTGAGGTATATTTTTAATATCTAGTCAATCTGAACAAAAAAAAGCCTTATTTCACAATCAGCGCACTTTAACAGCTGTCGGCACCGACACAGCTCCAACACCATAATGGACCATGCAAGGGCGCAAGACTGCGGTGAAGTTAGTTTGAAGTTGGATATTGGATATTCAAACTCCGGAGTTAGCGGCATCTAGGTCACGGTTGATTCGAATCAGACACTCAGATTTCGGCTAGGTGCTCTCTGTTCCTCCCTCTTCGGTGGTTCACTTAGGGACCGTCAATAAGTTTCCGAACCAAACACTCTTGGAAAATAAAAATAAATAAATTCCTTGTCTTGTGACCAACTGAAACAAAAACGGTAAATCGTGCTACTAGATTACATCAATGAGGCACACCCTTTTTTATTCCATTTTAAGTCTTTTCTGTATTTTTAGGAATTTTTTGGGTCACAAATTAGCATTTTTCTTCAATAGCTTCCAGGTCATGTGACCCACTGACACAAAACCAATCATAAATCATCCAAATACACTGGAAGAAGGAGGCACAATCATTGTATCATTGTTTTCTGATTTAAATGCATTTTTCTATTTTTTGTGAATTTTTAATATTCAAATTCACCATTTTCTTCAAAAGCTTCCAGGTCATGTGACACAATAACACAAAATCTGTCTGAAATTGCTCTACTAGACTGGATAGATGAGGCACACTCTTTTTTATCTGATTTTAATGCATTTTCTATTTTTTATTAATTTCTTTCATTACAAATCATGATTTTTTTCAATAGCTTTTAGGTCACATGACCCAATGATAGAAAACTAATGTGAAATCATTCTACTAGACAGAATAGATGAGACACACTTCTTTTTTAAGAATTTGTGTAATCACAATTGATTATTTTGAATAAACATAGGATTATAATACATACTGTGATCAGTTGCAAGGTCCTTCTCAAAGGTTAGTCAAATTTTAGCAGATCATACCTGCTTTTTGGAAACTGTCCAGCTTTACTGTATAGGTCTTCAATGCATGAACCAGTTTCTTGGTATATCTGATTGTGAGTTAACCTTACTTTGGAAAAAGAGCGGCCCAGACCTTGTCCCTTCATAAATCAAGGGTCGAAGCATTTGTCCATCATTCAGAGCTATGCTCCTTTTGTCCACATCAGCAGTTGACAGAAGGTGTGTGTGTGATTGTATTTTTTAAGTTTTTAAATTTACTTAATCACTTTAAAGCTGATATCAACAAATGTTCAGATTTGCTGGCAAAGACAGTTTTAGCCACTTTAAATATTTATAAATTATGTTGCTTATGCAGAATATTGCAAGCCTGTTTAACGTGGCTGTCGATACATTGAGAATGGTGGACACCAATTACCTCCTAAATCACTCCACAGCTGCTATGATTCTGTTTGGTGCCAGAACAGAGCTTCCTCCTCACACTTAACCAAAGGTAATATATATGTTTGTTTATTGTGATATTGTACCAATGTAAGAAGCAGAACTCTCACACAACAGCACTGAGTTAAACATGACTGGAAATCAACAAATCTGCCATATAAACCAGTAGTGAAGAGTTTTAATAATAGCTCTCTTTTAGAAGATGTACTTGTCACTAAAATAGATGACATACAGTGCATCCACAAAGTATTCACAGCGCTGCACTTTTTCCAATTCAATTCAATTCAGTTTATTTTTTCCAATTCAATTCAGTTTATTTATATAGCGCCAATTCACAACACGTCGTCTCAAGGCACTTCACAAAAGTCAGGTACATGCATTACAATTAATCTTAATCATTGAACAGTGCAGTCAGATTCTGTTATTTATTCAAATTGGATAAAAAGTTTTTCTGTCTAAGGAAACCCAGCAGATTGCATCCAGTCAGTGACTTGCAGCATTCACTCCTCCTGGATGAGCATGTAGAGACAGTGGACAGTCACTGGCGTTGACTTTGCAGCATCCTCATACTGAGCATGCATGTAGCGACAGTGGAGAGGAAAAACCCCCTTTTAACAGGAAGAAACCTCCAGCAGAACCAGAAACCAGGGCCCCAGTGTGAGCAGCCATCTGCCACGACCGACTGGGGGTTTGAGAGAACAGAGCAGAGGACACAAAGAGAACAAAGAAGCACTGATCCAGGAGTACTTTCTATGGGAAGGAAAAGGTAAATGTAAAATGGATGTAGTCCTTTAGTCGTTTCAACTAGAAAGAAGGAACAGATAAACTCTGAGCCAGTTTTCAAGGTTAGAGTCTGAAGAGGAGCACAGAGAGTTAGTCCACAGTAAAAGCTCAGTCAGTAGCTATGTCTAGGAGAGAGAAAGGGTTAAAACTGAAAGACAGGGCCATGTGGATCATCGGTAGAGGGTGAGCATTAAGTTGTTGCCAGCAGAAGCTTGGACGATGGCCCCTCTCCAGAAAGGTGTCACAGGTAGACACAGAGTCAGGCCAGGTGTAGCTTCTAGGAAGAGAAAAGAGAGAGAACAAAGTTAAAAGCTGAAATAACAGCAAATAATACAAATTGAAGAGTAGTGTGAGAAAGTAGCGAAGAGGGTGAAAGTGGTCATTATGTCCTCCAGCAGCCTAAACCTATAGCAGCATAACTACAGAGATAGCTCAGGATAACCTAAGCCACTCTAACTATAAGCTTTATCAAAAAGGAAAGTTTTCCACATTTAGTTATGTTACAGCCTTATTCTAAAGTGTATCAATTTAATCTCTTTCATCAAAATTCTACACACAACACCCATTATGACAATCTGGAAGAAGTTTGTTTGAGATTGTTGCAAATTTATTAAATATAGAAAAGAAATCACATTTCCGTAAGTATTCACGGCCTTTGTTTAACACTTTGTTGATCCACCTTTGGCAGCAGTTACAAACTCAAGCATTTTGAATATGACGCCAAAAGCTTAGCACACCAGTTTGGCCCATTCTTCTTTGCAGAACATCTCAAGCTCCATCAGGTTGGATGAGAGAGGTCTTAGCACAGCCATTTTCAGATCTCTCCTGATGTTCCATCAGATTCAAGTCTAGACTCTGGCTGGGCCACTCCAGGACATTTACAGGGTGGTTCTGAGATCCTGGCTGTGGGCTTCGGGTCATTGTCCTGCTGAAAAATGAACCGTCGCTCCAGTCTGAGGCCAAACATGCTCTGGACCAGGTTTTCATCCAGGATGTCTCTGTACATTGCTGCATTCATCTTTCCCTCTATCCTGACTAGTCTGCCAGTTTCTGCTTTGAAAAACATCCCCATAGAATGATGCTGCCACCACCAAGCTTTACTGTAGGGATGATATTGGCCTGGTGATAAGCGGTGCCTGGTCTCCTCCAAACATGACGAATCTTTGTGTAATCAGACCAGAGAAGTTTGTTTCTCATGGTCTGAGGGTCCTTCAGGTGCCTTTTGGCAAACTCCAGACAGGCTGCCATGTGCCTTTTATTAAGGAATGGCTTTCATCTGGCTGCTCTACCATACAGACCTGATTGGTGGGTTGCTGCAGAGATGGTTGTTCTTCAGGAAGGTTTTCATCTCTCCACAGAGGAATGCAGGACCTTTGACAGAGTGACCATGGGGTTCTTGGTCATCTCCCTGACTAATAGCTCAGTTTAGATAACCGTCCAGTTCTAGGAAGAGTCCTGGTGGTTTGAAACGTCTCCCATTTACTAATGTTGGAGGCTGCTAATTGTGGTGACACATCTTTAAAATTTGGAAACCTCTAAGTGGTTTGAAAACACATTTTAAGAATGGGTCACCACACTTTTTAGTCTAGTTGTCATTCTTAAAACACTGGTAGAAGTATTCATACCCAAAGGTTGTTCCACGAGTGATGCTGTACAACCACATATTTCAACTATATTTTCTCTTTATTAAGCAACACAACTTGCACTGAAAAAAAACTATTCATACTTATTACATGTTTATCTGCTTTAATGCTGTGAAACCACAAATTACAATGCATTTTAGTGGAGTTTTATGTGATGACCAAAACAAAGTACAACGATAAAAACACTTTGTTTGCTGCTGTTAAACTAAGCAAAACTAGTAACGTGTGGCCTGCACGCGTGTTTAGCTCCCACCAGTCAACACTAATAAAACCACTGGGTTCCTTACAGCTGCAAATGTTTTGTCAATATGTTTCTTTCAGTTTGAGGATGTAATAATGTCTCAAACAAATCTTATGGATTGTCCACAAAAAGACCTGTCCTTTCTAAAACATGAATATGGTTTGATATGAACCCTAAATCACCAGTGACCTGAAGGAGCTGCTTAACGGGGAAAAAGGAGCCTTCAGAGAGGAAGACAAGGAATTATTGAGGAGTATACAGAAGCAATTTAAAGTCAGGAAAAGACACAGCAAGAGGTGTACCAGAAAAAGAACAATATCAGAGATGTGTGGTCAAGGATGAAAAAGATCACAGGCTTCAAGCAGAACTAAGATCAGACAGATGGAGGTCTGGACAGAACCAATGAACTGAACTCATTCTTCAATAAGTTCAGTTCAGGAACAAGCTCAGCATCCTCCTCTCCTCCTCACAGCCAAACAGACATCCCACCCTCCTTTGACCCACAGCTTTCCTGTCACACCTCAAATGTTTTATCTTCCACCTCAGCCAGGTCCCTTCTGCTTCTACGTGTTTCTCTTCAACCAAATCAGAAGATGCTGATGCTCCCTTTGTCTCCATCTTCCACCCGTGTGTCTTAAGAAGTCAGGTGAAGAGACAACTGGAGAGACTGAACCAGAACAAGGCTGCAGGTCCAGATGGTGTTGGCCCTAGAGTCCTGAAGGGCTGTGCAGAGCAGCTCTGTGGGATTCTGCAGCACCTCTTTAACCTTAGTCTGGCCAAGAAGAAGGTTCCAGTGTTGTGAAAGACCTCCTGTCTTGTTCCGGTACCAAAGAAAACTCACCCATCAGTCCTCAATAACTATGGACCTGTTGCCCTGACATCCCACATCATGAAGGTCCTAGAGAGACTCCTGTTGGTCCACCTGAGTAAGCAAACAATGAACCATCAGGACCTCCTCCACTTTGCTTATCACTGTGGAGCTGGAGTTGAAGATGCCATCATACACCTGCTTCAACAATCCCACTGTCATCTGGACAAAGCCAGCAGCACTGAGAGGATCATGTTCTTTGATTTCTCCAGAACATTTAACACAATTCAACTTGATTTGCTTTGTCAGAAACTCCAGAAGACTCAGGTGGAGGCCTCAACAATCTCCAGGATCAAAGACTACCTGACAAACAGACCACAGTTTGTGAGACTGAAGGTTGTGTGTCTAACCAGGTAGTCAGCAGCACAGGAGAACCTCAGGGGACGGTACTCTCACCATTCCTCTTCACTCTGTACACCTCAGACCTCCAGGACCAGACAGACTCCTGTCATCTGCAGAAATACTCAGATGATTCTGCAGTTGTGGGGTGGATCAGAGATGGACAAGAAGCTGAGTACAGGGAGCTGGTGGACCAATTTGTGGTATGGTGTGGAATGAAATCACCTCATCTTGAACGTGAATAAAACAAAGGAGATGATTGTAGATTTTAAGAGAAACAGAAATAGGTCAGACATTATTTCCAACATGGGAGAAGAAGTGGAGGTGGTGGAGGAGTATAAATACCTCAGTGTTCACCTGGACACCAGGCTGGAGTGGAGATTCAACTGTGGAGCCGTCTACAAGAAGGGACAGAGCAGACTTTGCTTCTTTAGGAAGCTTAGGACCTTCTGTGTTTGCAGCAAGATGCTGCATATCTTCTATAAGTCTGTTGTGGAGAGTGAGATCTCTTCTCCATCATCTGCTGGGGAAGCAGCATCAGAGCCAGGGACTTAAAGAAGCTCAACAAGCTGATAAAGAAAGCTGGCTCTTCTCTGGAACCTCTGGAGATCATTGTGCAAAGGATTCTTCATAAAATGAAGAACATTATGGAGAACCCTGAGCATCCTCTTCATGAGACTGTTGTACAACAACAGAGTGTCTTCAGTCAGAGGCTTCTTCAGATCTGCTGTAAGACATACTGCTACAGGAGATCCTTCCTGCCCACAGCCATCAGCATCTACGAAAATAACAGATCCAGTGTGATGACTGATCATGGGCTCCAGGCCCAGTGCCTCAACACAAACGGCACAGAAAATGACAATGCAAAGAAAGGATGGAAATGTCTATCATGCAATTAAGGTGCAAAGTGTGAAGTTTGTTCAATAATGTTAGAAATAAATAATGTTGGAAATAAAACTGTAGATCTGTTAGATAGCTTTAAGACCGTCTCATCTGTCATGTTTAGTAGAATGATTTAACATTAGTTTTGTGAAAGCCATGTTACCTCAAAGCTATTGACAAAAATAGAAAATGCAATTAAATCAGATAAAAAGAAATGTGTCTCATTTATTCAGTCTAATAAAATTATTTAACAGTAGTTCTGTACCACTGGGTCATGTGACCTAAAAACTATTGAAAAAAAACATGATTTGTGATGAAAGAAATTTATAAAAAAAATAGAAAATGCTTAAAATGGAATAAAAATGAGTGTGCCTCAACTATTCAGTGTAGTAGAACAATGTCAGACAGATTTAGTGTCAGTGGGTCACATGACCTGGAAGCTATTGAAGAAAAATGCTAATTTTTGACAAACAAATTCCTAAAAATACAGAAAAGACCTAAAATGGAATAAAACTGAGTATTGATGTAATCTAGTAGCATGATTTACCGTTGTTTTTGTTTCAGTTGGTCACAAGACAAGGAATTTATTTTTTTTATTTCCCAAGAGTGTTTCGTTCGGAAACTTATTGACGGTCCCTAAGTGAACCACCGCGCGTCGGAAGAGGGAGCAACAGAGAGCACCTAGCCGAAATCTGAGTGCCTGAATCGAATCAACCGTGAGCTAGATGCCGCTAACTCCAACTTCACCGCAGTGCTGCGCAGCTAATTTCTAGCCGAGAGGGAACGTCGGCAGCCTCGACATCTATCCCTCACCCACACTAAACTTCCGAGGTACACGTCGAATCGTACCAAAAATTCGATTACGAAAATACTTAAAATCTTTTACTAAAAAAAAGGTTATACTAAAAAATAAGTTAGTTCCGCTGGTGTATGGCGCGTGTTTCATACCTATTCGGTGTAAGATAATCTGAGGTGTCCGGGTGAAATCCAGCAGTCTGCGCTTATCACCCATTTCTTCCTCGCACTTGACGATGTCTAAAAACTCTTGTGAATGTTTCTTCAGCAGGGTTTAACTCCTTGTTGATAAACTCTATTTGAGACCTAAATGAAACCCTGGTTTGATCCACTGTTGTGGTCCTCTTCTTCTTTACCGACGGTTGGCATCTAGTTTACTGGCGCGCTACCGCCACCTTGTGGCGGAGTGTTGATCACAAATGAAATTACATCCTAAAATGCATCTTTTCCTGATGTCCTAGCGCCGGATTTGATTTACATTTTACATTACAAAGGTTCACTTAAGCAAGTCTGTACTTTGCCCGTGTTAGTGACTACTGGACAACATGTTTTGACAAGGTCCAAATAAAATTGAATGCCCCAGATCCAGCCAGTTTTCCATATTGTAACTGGTACACTGAGAGTGATAACATTCCCAGATCCAATTGTGTGCCATTAACAATGTGGAAAATATAAGATTTACTTATTTTTGCTCTCAGTTACCAGGGTCAATTGTGTGGTGTCCAGGCCTTCAAATGATCATTTAAAATTTCTTAACAGATCCTGTGAGGGTTGGGACAAAAAAAGTAAAGAAGTAGACCCAAAATGTTTCCTGTGCTGTGCAGTAAAATCAAATCAAAGCTGGCTTTGTTGAAATGTTGCAGGGGCGAAACCCA